>JAUZSX010290780.1:0-14223 GCA_034780655.1 Idiosepius hallami
TTTGTTTTTCCTTTTTTCCACATTTTCTTTTTCTATTCTTTCTGTTTTCTTTTTCTGCTTTTTTCTTCTTTTTCCCCCTGTTATTTTGATTAGTTTTATCAGTAAATAAAATTGTGGAGGAGAAATAAAGAGCACCAAAAATATGTCCCTTGGGAAGAGAGAAGCATTATATGTTGATGTCTGGCCAGAATGTTATCAGTATTTCTGCTTTATCTTCTTTTTATATTTTGCTTTCTCATAATCGATGATGGCCTCGCAGAACTCTTATGAAAATTCACATTGATATTTTGTCTCAGATTCACAAAACCCAACTTGCTAACAATACCCAATCAAATCAGCAAAAACAAAAATAAATAATTTTTCGCTAATAGAAAATATTGAATTTTACTCTCATTATTTCTCTAAAAATCAATAAAATTTTATTTTTAATTATTTTTGTGGCGGGGTTGAGGGTTCAGGAAAGATCTGGGGGATTTTTTTTTATACATTACCCAAACATTATGCCAAGATAGGTATCTTTGCGAAAACCATAAGAATTAATGAATTGTACTTTTTAGATACATTTCTATTTTTTACATTTTTTTGACTTTTGATTTTTAAAGCATTCTCATGCAAGACTCATTTTTTAGACTAAAGTCTTCAAGTTTTGAATTTTGAAAACCATTTTGAAATATTTATTCAACCCACATTGCAGAAAATTTGGCAAATGGTTTTTTTGCAAGATTTTGCACTTTTTCACAAATAAAAATCAAAATTCCTGCTGAAACAGAATATTTTTTTTACCATTCATTTTGGTTATGAATTAAAACTATAAAATACAAAATCTTTTACTCAGACCTCAAACCAACCATCTGCAAGTTTATTAAAAGAAAATGGCAAGAAATATGGAACAATCAACCGAACAACAAACTTCAAAATATCCAGCCTAATATTGAGAAATGGTATCCAGGATACCGAAAAATAAGAAAAAAAGAAGTCACACTGACCAGACTCAGGATAGAACATACCCATGTTACTCGCTCTTACCTTTAAAAAAATTAAGTACCCCCAACATGCATTGGTTGTCACGAACTATTTACAGTAAAACACATACCAATCAACTGCAATGATTTCAACTCAATTCGATCAAAATACTACCAATCTAAAGATCTAAAAAACTTATTCAACAATACGGACTCTAACAAAATCTTACAAGTTTTGAAAGAAATAAGACTATATAACAAAATTTAAACTTTACTATTTTATAGAAACCCCTATTACCTTCATCATTGACCAATATTTATCTAAGACCAAACACACTACCAATACCTAAACAGAATCCAGCATTAAATAACCTCAAATGGTTGATATGGCATTAAACAAATCAATCATAAAACTATAAAAAAAATTGATCAATTAATAAAGTTTTATAAACAAAAAAAAAAAAAAGCATTGAATCAGAAAAGTTTTATCAAAAATCTAATCAAAATGCAGAATTTTCTGAACCACAAAACACTTAAAGGGTTAGGGTTAGGGTTAGGGTTAAGGACATGCTAAAATTTGTTTCAGTTAAGTACAACTCATTGCAATGTTGTACAATACCAATATTTACTCGCATGGAACCAGTGGACGAGTCCATAATGTCACTTCTGTTGATGATGTCATTTCCAGGAATGAGGACCGGTGCACTCAGTCGGAGATTGGGATGTGCCTCCGAAGGTCTTAACGCTCGGGTTGAGCAAAGATCTTGCTCCCCACTTTTTCCTGTAATCTTTATGAATACAAGTTGTTTCCATATTTGCTGTGTCCATATCGTTTTATTTCAATCTAACACCATAATAACAGTTATTCTGCCATTAGATTAAAAATAAATAGCATGGCTCTTTCTCTTTGCATTTATCTTTCACACATTCAATAAAGGCAATAAACTTCATTCGTTTTTCTCAAGATGCAACATGGGTCAATGAATACACTTAACTCCATGGAAAAAAAAAAACAAGCATAGAGCACACTCTTTCAAAAGAGTGTCTTAAGTTTTACTTCTACTAAACTCAACTCTAGAATCTACAACCGCCCTCAAGCCCATCCTTTTGGGTCAGGTCAGATGCAATAATTCTTCAGTAACTTTTTTTTGATTAAAATTATCCGACCCATTTGAGCTTGAGAAAGAGAATTAGTAAATGGAATGTTTAAGGTTCGTTTGTTCAAATAATAGAAATCTTCAGTTTATTTGGAATTCAATTATTTTCAATTATTTTCACTGATAACAATTTTAAAAATATTTTGTTGCCTAATTTCACTGAACATAATTTGTTAAGCAGCCATGGATTTCCTATTTTGCTTATTAACATGGGGCGGATTTTGACTGATTTTATCATATTTCTATTAATCATTTTATCGCTTAAAATTAAGAAAATGGAGCCAAAAAAAACTAAAAAATACGATAATGGTACCGTACATTTTTTTTTATTTGTATCAAATTTTAAGCAAATAGTTTTGTAGTTGACTAAAACAAAAAGAATTCTCACTTAAAAAAATGGATAAGGAATATTTTACTATTAAAGGTTTTTTGAGAACTTGTTCAATCAGGAACTTGAACTAAAGAAGTAACCACAGAGTGTCCCAAAAGTTGCTGTGCCTGTGCAGTAAAAAAACCAAAAATATCTAAATGATAATAGAGGATATTTCCTTGAAGATATGCTGTGATACTGTAAATAAAACCTTTTTTTTTGGGTAAAAAGGGTATTGTCTAAACGTTTTGATAAAATTTATTGTGTATTAGTTTATTTAGATTTCTATATACCCATAGTGCAGCAGCAGCACAGTAACTTTTGAGACGCTGTATTTTTGATGTTTTTACATTATCAGTTTTTTGGCAGACTTCTATTGCAGTGCCGTTAGCTGTCAGGGATTTTCCCATATAGTCTTTAAGAATTAGATGATTAACTTATACTGGAATTCTATGTAAATCTATTTGTTCCAATTCATATCTATCAATCTCAGTGTGTTAAAGTGTTAATCTCATTTTACAAAAATACTTGTATATGCTGAAACTTTGAAATCATCATGTAGGGTGAACCAAAATTGACTGACAACAAAAATACTTTTTTTTACATTAAGATATTTCTTGTATATATATATAAGATATATATATATTAAGATATAGTGTATTAATTGCCACAATATTTATTGCCAAAAATCCAGGATAATTCTTGGGCAATATACATTTTGGCAATTACAATATCCCATACAACAAAATGCCTTAATTTTTGAAAAAAAATATTTTTGTGGGTCAGTAAATTTTGGCCCAGCCTGTCCATGAGTTCAAATCTTAGTACTTTTTTGTTAATCTTAATGTACACACTTTTGGGAAAGGTATTAATCCTCTTCCATAAACTATCTCTAAATCAAATAATTGTGTTGACAAAAAAAAAAGACATTTACCAAGAAAAATGTTCTCAACATTTTGAGAGAAAAGATTAATATGCTGTTAAAACAACCAACCAAATGTGTAAATTATCTGTTTCTTATCTATTGTTCTCTCTTTGTGTTTCATTAGAAAATAATTTCTGGTATTTTGGGGCGTTTGGTCAGTTTTGAAATTAAGTCTGCTCTGCCTTCTCCTCTGATCATTTAGAAAGTGAGGAAGAGGTTTTAATGCTCCCCCCCCCCAAAAAAAAAAGTATTCTAAAGTAGGAGACAGGCAATTTTTAAATGGGGTAATCTCACACTTTAACATATAAAACTGGCCTTGTGCCAAACTATGTTGTTTTTTTAAAAACCAACAAATATCATAGTGAAAGTGATAGAGAAAGAGTTGGAGAAAGAGAGGGGAAAAATCGACAGAGAGAGGGGGAAGCATAGAAATTAATAATGAGACAAACATACAGATAGTCAGAAAAAATAGATTGATAGAGAGACAAAGAAAAATAGTGAGAGAGAGAGACAGACAGAGGAAGAGTGAAATAGACAGATAGACAGACAGACAGAGAAAGACCACTAGAGACAGACAGATAGATATATAGATAGAGAGAGGGAATTATTCTTTTGCAATTCTTGTTTTTTCTTTAAAATAGTTTTTTTTATATTTCAGCCATCTTTTTTCCTTTGATACATTTTTTTTTACAGATTGTTAGTTTAAGAATTTGAATCATTGGGAAGAAACTTAGCTGGCATCTGGCTCACATCGACCTGCCCAGCTTTAAAAATACACATCCTCTCAAGAGAAGACTGTGTAGGGGTCATAAAGGAGAAAAACAAATAGACTTTGGGTTCCAGTTCTTTCTCTTTTGTTTTGTTAGTATTTTCTACATCAGACAGGATGAAAAAAATACAAACAACGCCTTTAATCTTCCAGTTTTTTGTTTTAATAAGTTATGAAAATAAAATTCAAAAATACATTTTAGTTCTAAAAATAAAAGCATTTGTATGAACTAAGCATTCAAAATACAAAAATAATTTTACTACTTATTTAATATTATGATTTATTTGGACAGATCTTTCCTGAACACTATCTCAGGCAAATACTAATAATATGTCGATGAGAATAAAAGTCTGATTAATTTATGCTATACTATTTACAAATTCTCAGAAAGTTTCAGAAATTCACACAAATAAAGATATATTACGAATATAAGAATGAAGATGAAAACAAAAGTTTGTATTTGAAATGAAAATAATCATCAGAAATTTGATTAGATCACTTTTTAAAAACAATTGCTGAATGATTCTCCAATAAATTTGATGACGTCATCAGATGACAAAGGTTTTTTTTTTCTTAACTTGTTCTAATATCATAAGATTTTGGAATATTTTATTTAATGCCTTTTAATATTAAGCATCTTACTCAGATATCTTGATTAGTATTTTTGTCTAAACCTAAAAAAGCTCTAAAAATATTTTCATGGGACTACAATCTTTGATCTAATTATATTCTATTTAAAATATTTATTTTCATTGGACCGATGATACAGTTAAAAGATCCGTTAGAAAAAGGTTATATTAAGCAAATAAAACACTTTTAACAACTCATATGGTTATAAAATTTGATTTTTTATTGACTTTTTACTGTTATTTTTTTTTCTATTAAATATTTTTAGCCCCTCAATATGCCCCCCTCCGCTCCTCCCTTGCTTCGCTATGGCTGATAAAACAATACAGAAACAATTGGTCTAATAACAGATCGATTGAGAGTTGATAAAATTGTGATTAGGTTTATTTGTTTATTTGTAACATTCTTCCAAGCTTATTTAATGCTGAATTTTTTGCAATTTAAGAATTTTTTTTAATGACATTTTTTTGTGGAGAAAGAATTTGTTTGTAGATCAGTTAGATGAGATATACAATATTTGAGGGTCACAAAGTGTTTTTCTTTTTTTTTTTTAAGATCAACAAAAATTACATTTTTCCCAGGATCATTCCATTATAATAATCCATTTTCAACTTTAAAAAGTAATCATTATGGACCATAATCTTTATATTTAGCAGCAATTTTACTAAAAAAGCTAGATTGGTTGGTTGGTTGGTTGGTTGGTTGGTTGGTTGGTTGGTTGGTTGGTTTTATAATATAAAAAACTTTTTTTTTATGAATTGATGCCAAAAACACTTATTCAAAATGTCTCTCTTTTAAAATAATGGTATTAAAAAACAACAACAATAGTATCATTTAAACCATAAATAAACAGTCTATTCAATAAAGATTGTTATAATTTTTTTAAATTCCTATTTATTATGTATTAACTGATATTAAATGCAGTGTTAGATCACTTGTGTTGCTTTTCCTTTTCTCTGAAAAAAAGAGCTTGATTAAAAAAGAAAAAAAAATGGTGAGCAGATTGTATTTTCTTTTATTTTTGGAAACAGTCATGTGGCTAAATCCCAAAGATGTAGTTTGATAATTTGCTTCTACTCAAAGGTAGAAAATAGAAAATTAATTCTTAAAAATAAATAAAATTAAAAATCAACCAACAAGTTTATTTCAATATGGCTGACAAGAACAATCAGCAGAGAAAGTAAAAAATAACTAAAAACAAATAAAAACTAAAAAAAAAAGATATAAGCAAAACCAGAATAAATTCATCATTTGGATTGAAAAAAAAAAGACTTTAGCTCACTATGATGATTTCCAAAGTCGACAAAGATATCCAAATATGATGATTTACGCAGAAGCTACAGAAGACCACAAGGCACATTATTGTCCAATACAATGAAGATTAAAATAAAATTCTAAATAATAAAAATGAAATTTAAATTAAATCATTTCCTTTATTTAGTATCTATCAAATACATAAGCCAATCTAAAACAAAATCTTGAAATTTTTGTTGACAAAATAAAACAAAAATTAAAAAAAAAAAAGATAAAAATTAAAATAATTTCTCATTTTTTGTTTTCATTTCCCAAAGCAAGAAAGAAGTTTTTAAAACTAAAACAAAATATTTTCAAAGATTTAAGCACTGAAAATTACAACAAATATCAACAAAGTTTTTGCTGTCAAATATGAAAATAAACTTCATTATAAATAATTGAGAAATTTGTATAAAAGAAATTAAGGCACTTTTTTTCTTCAAAGCAAAAAAAGTCATTGAAATATTTTTTAAAATACAAAAATCATTAGCAAAATATGAGATTACAGTGTGAATATTTATTTGTGCTTGTATTAATATAATGGTTAGCTTTTTTTTCTCCTCTGGTGCAGTTTGATGCCTACCCAAATAGTTGTGATGATGAAATAAAGTGTTTGTGAATATAGTCTTTTTCCGAAAACGTTTTACTTAAAAGTAAAAATTCAATACTTCTAGGTTTTAGTCAAACTCTTGGTTTGTAAACCATGGTTAAATAAGAACTTGTCAGCGATATTCAGGCAATTTAACAGTGAATTATTAAACCTCTGAGTAGAGTTAGAATTTAAGTGGTTTGGTTGCGTTTTACGGCATATCAACCTTTTTAGGTCTTTTAATGCCAGAAACTATCCTAGCCTTGCCAGCATAGGATTCCACCATCTTCACAATTATATTTGTTCTTTTTGTCCACACAGTGTTTTTTTTTTTTTTAAATAACAGAATGCGCACTATTTAACTCATAGCTGGTGGGGATGTTGGGTTTCATACCTTTACCAAGGGTATTATCAGTCCAATCCTGAACACAAATGGAACAACTAGGATTCAAATTTGTGTATTCCGAAGTCTAACAGCCTACCCACCAGGCCAAGTGGACTTCCCCTGTAAAATTAAGAGGTAGCCAACATTTTTTATGATAGGCATTGTGTGGACACCAGTATTAATTTATTTATAGTTTTAAAGGGGAAAAAGCTTTTACTTTATTTCCGATTTTAAGTGATTAAAGTTGTCAAAGTTTGAAGATTTTTTATGTTAATAGTTTTTTTTTGTAATATATTTTTTATGATGCCTTTATTAAGTATTTGTCAAATTCAAAGGTGACCCTTGACCCCAGTACAGAGCAAGGCCCAGTTTCTTTATTTTGAAGATTGTGTAATAATAATATTTTTACAAAAACCTTTTCTTTTATCTTTTTATTGAAAGAAGGCAGTGTTGTGCTGTGAATGTTTTTTAGTTTTAAAAATAATTATTGTCTTGAAATAAATTCTTGTAAAAATTTATGATTCTAATACAATAAGAATAATTGTTTTCCCAATCAAATAATTAACTTGAAAATATTTATTAACTCCTGCTAAAAAAAAAATGAAGTTTTTTTAGAAATAAAATTTCAAAATCATTAAGTAGTAGTAGTACAATAAAATTAATCAATTTTAAAGGCTGTTTATCAAAAGAAATCAAATATTATGCATTGAAAGTAAATCACTTTTCATCAATTTAATATAAAAATAAAGATTTTATAAAAATCACTGGTTATAAAATTTTAAATATAATTAACAAAAAAAAAAGTTTTAGATTGTATATTTTCAGAAATTTTTGGAAAAAATCTTTAAAATTTTCTATTTTTTGAGTTTTCTCATTTTTTTCACATTTTTTTTTCAAAATATTCTAATATTTTGATTAATGACAAATTCATTAAAAAAACTTGTTTTTTTTATTCAATTCTCTTCCTTTTTTTAATTGTTTCTTTAACTTTAAAACTAAGTATTTGTTTTTAATTTTATATAAAAAAATTCTTTTTTAA
Organism: Idiosepius hallami; assembly: GCA_034780655.1. Taxonomy (NCBI): domain Eukaryota; kingdom Metazoa; phylum Mollusca; class Cephalopoda; family Idiosepiidae; genus Idiosepius; species Idiosepius hallami. The sequence goes on from JAUZSX010290780.1 coordinate 8,117, forward strand.
TTTAGCCATATTCTACATGTTATTTTAGAAAAATAATCATGTATTTTCACCTTCAAAATAAAAACCAGAACTGGATGCAAAAAAAAACAAACTTTTTATCTTAGCAAATTTTTGAATTTCAAAATTGTAAAACTTTTGTTTGCTCTTATTATTTTTAATATTTCTAGTAAAACATTTGGTTCTTTTTTTTTTCTTTTTACTTATATTTTCAAAAGGAAGTGTATAAAGATCCTTCAGAACATCTAGTGTAACCGAAGGGCGACAGGCTATATGCACGTTATTGAAGAAAATGGCTGCCGTAACAGGTTTTATAAAGCGTTTAAAAGCTTCAATGATAACAAAATTCTCAGTTGCTCAGTGGTTAGCATCTCGGACTTTGGACGAAACGATACGGGTTCGAATTAAGGAAGGATTTTTTTTTTTTTTAATAATTTTTTTTTATAATGAAAATATTATCGAATGATAATATTTTGTTTTGATAATTGAAATAAAATGTTTAAATCAATTAGGGAATTTTATTTTAATAATTATTTTTTTTATCGAAAATATTGCAATGTGAAATTTTCGTTTAACTGTTCAATTGGTTTTAATTTCACTTTTTCGAGGGGGGATGTATTTTTTTTAAATAATTTATTTTAATTATTGAAATAAAATATTTAAATCTGTCAAAGGGAATTTTATTTTGATAATTATTTTTTTATCGAAAATATTGCAATCAACTTCCTTCCAACCACAACAATTTTTGAATTCTAAAGAATCTCCATCAACTTCCCTCCAACTTAGGGTTGAAAGGGTTAAGCAAGTCTCAAGTGTAGTTCTTTTCTTTTTGTTGTTTTGATTTTCATAATCTTTCCTGAAAAATAGATATCAACTCATCATGTCTTGTTTTTTTTTCTTCGTTGCAGTAAACCGATTGTATCTCAGCAGTATAATTTGCCATCCTTTAAAAACTAAATATTCCACACCAAAGTCCCATGCAGAAAATTTACAACCGAACCGAGTAAAATGACGTAACTTCAAAAAGGAATCTTAAAGAAAAAAAAAAAATCAAGAAGAGAGAGAGAGAGAGAAAAAAAAGGATAAATTTTTTGACAGAAAATCATAACTCGTAATCCGAGGAAAAATTTGCTTCGTTTCGGCCCTATGTTCCCCACTGGAATCAAGAGGTTTAAACAAACACGCACGGACCGAATGTTTAATAGCATCAGGTCGGGACAGCCACTGGGGAAGTTTGCAGTTATAGAAGGCCCGAAACTTTCAATCAGAGATCCACACAGCACTGATGACGTGTGTGGATTTCAGTGCCAATTGGCGTAAATTAATCGAACCATCAATTCTCATGCTCACAAGTTCAGAAATAACGAAAATATAATAATTAATATCATTAACCTTTACACCCAGTGGTCCGTCGGGCAGCAAATTTTGTATATGCTGTTTCCGTATCATACTTGTTTTTACGAGAAAGAGTCGCTAGCCCTAGGCTGGAGGACCTTGTTTGGGCTTTTGTAAGCGTTGCCCTTCGCCTAGATGAGTTACTCTCCCGAGTTAACGAGACTTAGGCAGCTAAGGGTAAATGGTTAACTGGTATTTGAACTTGAGTAATACGATCCCGGAGTCTAATCTTTTTACCAATGTTATACCTTCGCTGCTAAAAGAAAGGTTGATATGCCGTAAAAAATAATAAAATCAAAAACATTTCTGGATGGATCCCATCTTTTACTAATCGTTCGTTTTTCTTGTTTTAAAGTACAAGACAACAAATCTACATTTTTAGTCAGTGGTTCCCAACCTTTTTGAAGCCCACGGCCCACTTAATCCTTTGAACCCCGACTTATTAAAATTACCAAGAAGTAACTCAGAGCCGTTATATTAGAGGAACATATTAAAGCCAAAATATTGGGGTGTCTTTTTTTGTCTTATGTTGTCAGGGCCTATATATCGGCCTTATTTTTCTTCTGTTCTAATAATAATTTTTCTTCTGTTCTAATAAACAATGTTTTTTTTTGTTTTTTTTTAATTTTTGGGGAACTTTAAAATTTGATTCTTAAATAAGAATATTTTTTTCATTTCTTTAAAAAATAAAATTCTAAAAAAATCGGGATTTTTAGAAGAAAAAAAAAGTTTGTTAATTCAACTTTTAGGTTGAATTGTATTATTCAACCTAAAAGTTGAATTAACAAACTTTTTTTTTTTTTTTTAAATCCCTAAGTCGATTTTTTTAAAAAAAGAAAAGAAATGTATCCAGTCCAGCCAGTTTATAGCATGGGAAACCAATTCAATTTTAATGTTTATAGTCAGCCAGCATTTTATCATACACCTGCCACTAATGAAAACCACCCCTTCTCCAAATGTACCCAAAAGACAAGCGAGGGCTTTACCTGTGGGAGCCACGCTGCTGGAAATAGTCGAAAACCTTTCAAATGTGACGTTTGTAGAAAAGGATTCTCTAGGCGGGTTAATCTAAGCAACCACGAACAGACCGCTTCCGATGATAAGCACTTCTACTGTCAATTCTGTAAGAAGGCATTCTCCCAGCGGGCGCATTTACGAACTCATGAACTGACACACACGGGAGAAAAACCATTCAGTTGCTCCGTCTGTAGCAAGTCTTTTGCCCAAAAGACGAACTTTGATAACCACTGCAGAATCCACACAGGAGACCGACCCTATCGCTGTCTGTATTGCGACAAATCGTTCAGCCAGCGAACAAACCTGGACAATCATGAGCGGACGCACACTGGAATAAAGCCCTACAGCTGTACCGTGTGCCAGAAATCGTTTTCCCAAATTACCAACCTCAAGTATCACGAGAGAACACACACAGGGGTGAAACCGTACCACTGTGCCTTCTGTGAAAAATGCTTCACGCAGCAGACTGAGCTCAAGAATCATGAACGGACGCATACCGGTGAGAAACCGTTTCAGTGCACTTTCTGTGATAAGGCGTTCGCCCAGAGGACCAATCTGGATAACCACCGAAGAACTCACACGGGAGAAAAGCCCTTCCAGTGTGGGTTTTGTGACAAGTCGTTCGCCCAGAGAACCAACCTTGATAACCACAAGCGAACACACAGGAGAAAAACCTTTCAACTGTTCGTTCTGCGAAAAATCCTTCGCGCAACGAACCAATCTGGACAACCACAAGAGGACGCACACTGGTGAGAAACCATTCAGTTGCACCTTCTGTGGCAAGCTTTTTGCTCAGCGAACAAATCTAGACAACCACTGTAGGACTCACACCGGTGAGCAACCCTTGAGCTGTAACTTCTGCGAGAAGACATTTGCCCAAAGAACAAATTTGGATAATCACCGAAGAACACACACAGGAGAAAAGCCATTCACCTGCAACCTTTGCGGAAAATCGTTTTCTCAACGCTCGATATTAGACAACCACAAGCGAACCCATAATAATGAGTCTAAATTCTCGTCGCCAAGATTATTCAGCGAGAGAAATTCTGGCACTAATTCTGTGAATAGAACCAATAACATGGCACCAGATGCCGTTCCGAAAGGTCAGTCTGATAAGCATAACTCAACTTCAGCTGACCCCCATTCATCAACCCAAACCCATAGTTTGGTCTCGGCATCAAGCAATCCAAGCGAACACATGCGTCGTAAGTCAGCTTTTCCGCAGAGGTTGAATCCGAAAATCAACGAGCACTACATCCCACTTAGTGCAACCGGCATGGAGCAGTATTTAGCGCAACCTGCCACATCGAGTCACAGGGTGCAGCCGTCACCGATGCCCAACTCGTGGATGAATTCACAGTTTCTGCAAATGCCCCAGACCTGGGAAAATAACTACGGCTGGTCGAGAGGCTTTTCGATGACCCCTCTTTGGAACGCTGGTTGGGGCAGCTCGTCGAGTGCGCTCTCGACCGGGATGCGACAAAATAAATCAGGGTTTGAGATGGATCTTCAGCAAAGAACCTGATTGAACCCGGGGCCTTTTTGTAAAAATACTTCATGACTGGATTTGAAACACACACACACTTACATATACAGATTACGGTACACCGTACACACACACTCTTACATACGCACATTAGAGGGTATCCTATATACACAGACAGATTATGGGGCACCCTACATACACGCACATTACAGGGTACACTTTACGCATTATAGGGTACCTTACATATATGCACATTAAAATGCACCCTATTCAGAGATTGGGGCACCCTATATACACGCATATTACAGGGTACACTACACACATTATAGGGCACCCTCCATACTTGCACATTATAGGGTACACTACACACTTTATGGGGCACCCTACATACATGCATATTACAGGGCACACTATACACTTTATGGTGCACCGTACACACACGAACATTACAGGGTACACTACACACATTGTAGGGTATCCTACTTGCACATTACAGGGCACCCTATAAACACAGACATATTATGAGGCATTCTACCCAAATACTTACACACGCACAGACATATATACAAACATACACTCATTAAGGGGTACCTTACCCAACTCAAATACTCACACACCCAGACTGACACATATGCATACTCATTTGGGACATCCTACTCAAATAATCAAACACACATAAATTTACACATATACACACATACACCACACACTTAGACTAATTATGGGGTACACAACCAAATACGCAGACTCACACGTGTACTCTTACCTACATTATGGGGCTCCCTACCCCTCTACTAACACACACACACACACACAAATTTACACCTGTACACAAAAACCTACACTAATTATGGAGTACTCTACCACATACATAAACTTAAACACATACTCTTACACATATTATGGGACACACTACTCCCATACTCACACATCTCATCGACTATTTGAATTTGTTTTATGTACATTTATTTTAAGTTTTTAATTCAATGTAACGTTCCTATAATTATGTTCCTATAATTATGTTCCTAAAATTATGTCCAGAGAATTCTAAAAATAGTGTCTATTTTATTCAAACTTTTTTTTAGAATAAAATTAACTAGGAATTCAAATGTTTTCACTTATTCCAAATTTCTTCTACTTTTTAACGGTTAATGAATGATGCCTTTTTTAAAACCCTTTCGACCCTAAAAGGTCGATATATCGGCCTTAGTAACCAAAAGCAAAACAAGACACACTGACATTTCGACCCAAGTATGTTTTTTTGATAGAACGACTCTGAGTGAATACTTGGTAATATTGCTAAAGTCAGAGTACAAAAGTGGAGGTTGAAATATCGTTGTGTGTGTGTCTTCTTTTGTCTTAAGTCGCCAGGGCCGATATATCGTTTCTTTAGGGTTTAAAGGGTTAAAGAAAAAAACGATTTTTCGTCCAAAAACCCAATTTCTGAGGATCACAAGATTCAGAGCGCGCGTGAAATGTTTCATTAACCCAAGTTTGATGTGGAAGCGGTGAAAACAAAACCTTTTTCCGGTCGACAAGAGGTCCGTTTGTTGCTCGCCCCAGATATTAACTGCCCTCGCACCGGCCACTCTTTCATATGCATAGCTAGTCAGGTCTATGGCTCAATCTCAAAAAGTTAACCTGATTGAGCAAAACCAATGCAAGAGGTCCGCTGCTTGCTCACCCCAGGTACTAACTTCTCTCGTGCCGGCCACTCTTTCATATGCATAGCTAGTCAGGTCTATGGCTCAATCTAAAAATGTTGACCTGATTGGACAAAACCAATGTGATATTCGGACTCAGAACACCAAAATTAGTCTAAATAATCTGAAAAGGCCCTGACGATTATTTGGCTGTTACCCAGTGTAATTTTTCCTAAAAGTATCTAACGGGATAGAATTTTTCTTTTTACTGTAACAATATAGCCCTCGCCAGGAATCGAAATAGCGATTATCAAGCTATTTCTAATAATTTAATATAACAAACACTGTTATGTTACATTATTTTCAATCTTTATAAATCTGTCGGGGTAGACGACGTGACCCAGTGGATAGTCAATCGCACTTCGGAATCGTAGTACGCGGGTTCGATTCCAAGTCATTCCGTCTAAGTTGACATGTTGACTAATAACCTTTGAAATAAATAGTGCAACTTGTGTTATTAAAAAAATACATATATATATATATACACACACACATATATATATGTATAT
>JAUZSX010290791.1:0-14222 GCA_034780655.1 Idiosepius hallami
AACACCGAATATATAAAGCCCGGGTAAGAGCACGTAAAAATGGCCTTATGCCAAACTTGGGGGTGCTCACCAAGTAAGTATCATAAATACAGACATGTAGATATATAAATGCACAAACATCTACGCATATATTTAGATGTGTTTTCTAGTTCTAAATCATTAATGACTGATTAGGAAAAACGTGTTTGGTCACATGTGCTAATTATTATCCAAAATGGAGGTGACCTTGGCGCAAGAAAGAGAAGGCCAATAAAAAAGAAAGAAAGAAAATTTATCCAATCAAAAACATTTATTTGTACATTTAATTAAATATGAAAGACATTTTATGTCTGCAAATTTCCTTTAAGGTCATTCACATTACTGTGGTCTAATGTTTTTTTTTTTTTTGTGGTCATAAGATTGGTCCCTCACAAACTGGTGGTTGATAATCTTTCGAAATTCCAAAAAGTCCTCGAAATATTTTCAGTAAATTTGTTGAAGACCAACGCATTTTTGGGTTGAGTAAAAAATGGAATGAAGAAAATGAAAACGAAATATGGAAAAATAAAAAGGGCAGATAACCGACATTCGAATTAACCAAAAGACGAAATAATAGACTTTTTTTAAATGATAGAAGGGGAGTTTAGGGTTAGGGTTTTTCACAAATGCTTAACGACGAAAAAAACGGTAATTCAACATCAAAAATAGTAAAAAAGTAATCGGAAAAAATAAAAAATGCAGACCTAAACCCTAAACCCTAACCCTAACCCTGTGTGCAAAAAATCCCTCAATCAGACTTAACTCCCACTTCTATGGTTTAAATTCGTATAAATTTGTCTGCTGGTTAATTGGAATGCTGGTTATTCGGCCTTTAGTTCCATATTTCGATTTCATTTTCTCCATTCCATTTTTTACACAACCCAAAAACGCGTTATTATCCAACAAATTTACCATATTTTCATTGAACTACAATCAAGGATCTAACTTTAGACTGTTAGTATTAACTCTTGACTTTTATCTTATTACAGTATTCATACATATATATTTATTTATTAAAGAAGTTATTCTCTACCCAGGTTTCACCCTTCAGATCGCCAGGAAAACATCGTGGTTCTCCTGACGATCCAAAGGGTGAAACCTGGGTAGAGAACTTCTTTAATAAATGAATCATAGCTCTACTTTAGTATTGAGCACTTTATTTGTTCATTAATAACAATTTCTTCTGTCCACAAAATACGAAAAAAAACATTATTTTTCTATTTTTACCCCCTCAAAATGACTTCCACCCCTTCCCGGTTTATGCCACCTGGGGCAGTCCACACCCTCCCCCTTTGCTAAGTACTTTAATATTGTTCAAAGGGAAATAACTTCCTCCATTTTAAAAGACAACCCAAAACAAAAATAATATTAAATAAATAGACAAAATTCTCTGTAAAACCTATGAGACCTCAAATAATCAGAAAAGGTTAAAAGGTCGTTTAATTCAAGCAAACCAAAAATATTAAATAAATAAACAGACGAAATTCTCTCTAAAACCTATGAGACCTTAAATAACCAGAAAAGTCGTTTAATTCAAGCAAACCAAACCAAACTTTCTTAGAACATTAAAGACTGCTGAGGAGTGCTTGCTCTGCTCTATGCTGCCTGCTGCCATATTTTGAAAATTATCTTAGTTGTTGCAGTTTGAACAATACAATGGCAAATGTAAGGTACGTTTCGTTGTACTAAACTGCACTGCAGTGAGAAACGATGTTGGAGTCCCCTTTTAGCATCCATTTTAATTTTTCCGACTCCAAATACATTCAAATTTGTTCAAAAATACCCTTCAAGAAGCTAAAATCTATTAAATAAGCGTTTCTGGAAATTGCCGAGCTATTAGGATAAGGCACTAAAACTAAACTACAAGTTAGCCTAATTTTTTTATCTAATCCATCCATTCTTAGTCTCAGCTAAAAATCGGTAATGTTGTTGGTTAGTCGGTCGGTCGGTCGGTCGCCACTTTTTTACTTACAGGTGGTTAACACTCACTGGTTCTGGGTCGGTATTGACTACTGGTTGCTGCCTCCCCCCTCCTTACGTCCATAAACGTAAATAATTAAACATTTGCTTTGAAAACCAATAAACATTTTCTCACGTATTGTTTTTCTGTCTGTCTATTTGAAAGGGAGTCAAGAACGAGAAGACAATAAGAAAGAGGCGCTCCTCCACCACCGCACCACTACCAGCACCACCACCGGCAAGGGCCTTTCTTTTCACCAATCACCCACAAACACAAATGAATATATTCATTATTTTTCCAAAAATAGTAACTTCGCATTATTATACATTATTTCAAATAGATCTGGTTCTTTCTTTTAATTACTTATCATTTAAGAACATATTTTCCCCACTCCTTCTTCGTAGCCAACGAACGCCTTCTTTTCTATGTGTTAAAAAGAAAACTTTTATAGTTAAAACTTTAAATAACATTTTAACATAAAAATCTAACTTAAGTCAATAAATTTCACAAAAAAAATGAGCCCAAGAAGCATACTAGTACTGACTCCTGTATTTTTGGGTTCCAGCGGTCAGCGCGACCCAGCATACTTTTTTAATGGTCGGCGGCGGTCCGGTCGTCCCGTCGTTTTCGTGCGATTCAAAATGTTTAAATTATTAATTAACCCTTTAAACCCTAAAGAACCGATATCGGCCCTGACGACTTAAGGCAAAAGAACATATAAACACACAACGATTATTTCAACCTTTACCTTTGAACCCTGACTGAGTAATATTACCAACTCAGCAGAACCGATCTATTAAGAAAAACATGTTAGGGTCGAAATGTCAGGGTGTCTTTTTTGCCTTTGGTTACTAAGGCCGATATATCGGCCCCTTAGAATCGTAAGGGTTAAAAAGAAATTACTTTTTTTTGATAATTTCTTACTTTTTAAATCTACTTTTTAATTTAGAACCAAATAAAATTCAATGAATAATGGAATCATAAATCATTGCGTGTGTAAATATTTGTGTTAAAGTAGTAAGAAGAAAGCATTTATATGTGTGTTGTGTTTGGTTTTGTGTGTTAGAGGGGACCCCCGGGACCGGTCATTTAAATAGTATGCTCTCTGGCCGCCATAGAACTCAAAAGTACAGGACAGGAGTAGTAAGAGTAGTAGTACCGGTAAAATAAAGAAAATTTCATACAACAAATGCACTTTTACCACACCACAACTTAACACTTGTATTTTTTTTTCATTCTCTGGACCTTGAAGGGCCGATATATCGGCCTTGGCAACCAAGGACAAATTTACGAACAAACCAATTAAAGTTGTTAGCCGTTCTTTGATAGGACCATGGAGGGCCAAAATGTTGGCTAAGTCAGGGTTCAAAGATTAAACAAAATAGTTTGGAACTCCCGGTAATAATAAGAATACAAATTAAGTAAGTACAATACATTTTACCAAATGCTGTTGGCTGCTGGCTGAGCCTGTACAAGGTCAGGTAGGTCACGAAACGGCAACCACTACCAAAACCAACGCAAACACCATTTACCACCACCACTCACTCAATATAAAAATCAGGACTGTGTGAAATTTGTTTATTTAATTTCCTTGCTTATACACACGGGGATTGTCAATTGCTTCTTATGTAGAATTTATTTTAAATTCCGTTGGGCCCTATGGGTCCTGACAAAATAAGGACAAAAAGACACACCAATATTTTGGCTTTATGTTCCTCTAATATAAAGACTCTGAGTGACTACTTGGTTATTTTGATAAGTCAGGGTTCAACGGTTTAATATGTTCCTCTAATATTACGGCCTTGAGTGACTACTTGGTAATTTTGATAATTCGGCGTTCAAAGATTCAATATGTTCCTTTGATATAATGGCTCTGAGTGACTACTTGATAATTTTGATAATTCGGAGTTCAAAGATTCAATATGTTCCTCTAATATAACGACTCTAAAAGAGAATAGGTTATTTTGATAAGTCGGGGTTCAAAGGTTTAAATAAAAGGATCCGCTTTAAACAATCTGCTGAGCCGTGTCGTGAGCCGACTTTTCTCCTTTGACAACTCGCTGGAGCTCTTCTTGGCTCTGCCGCCGGATGCCGCCGCCGCCGAGTTTCTCAGTCAAGAGAGAATATTTTCATCAATTCATCATTTAATTTAATACTTTTTTTCAACAATAAAAAGCCGATATATCGGCCCTAACGACCTAAGGCAAAAGAAGACGTACTGATATTTTGGCACTAATATATTCCTTTTCTTATAGACGGACTCAGAGTGACTAGTTGGTAATTTTGTTAAGTCAGAATCCTGGAAAGACTAAAATTCTAATAAATTAGATATTAGTTTTTTTTGCGTAAAATGCTTGATTTAATAATGGCAATTATGGTTTTAGTTTTAAGACAAAAATATCACGTACGATTATTCAACAATCGCAATGTAATTTATTTTATTGCATAGCTAAATTATTTTTTTAAAAAGTGAATGTAAGCGGTGTAAGTTTATTCCAGGTTGCCGGCAGTTTGTAAAAAAACACCGAATTTTTTTAAAAATTGAATTTGAGGATAACCACCCAATAAGCTGAGCCCAGAAAATCAGGACTAAATAGCCGGTTTATTAGCCGGAAAGTACGTCATTTAGTAGTAACGAACGACGCCCGGCGTCGCAGTCATTTTTAGCGCCTACAAACAAGTTATTTCTGTGAAATTAGTTTATTTTGAGCGAAGACTAAAAAGTTTTTTAAAAATATATATAGTTGGTGAGCAGCAGCAGCAGCGCCAACCAATTTTGACACAAGGCCATTTAATGCAATGGTTTTGAATGGGATTTGAACTCCTCGTGTTACTACGATTCCAGCCAGAGCCCGAGCTTTCACAAAATGCTCCAACTTCGCTGATTAAAGGATATATCTACTTGGTTGAGCAGAGCACTCACTAACCGAAGTTGGGCACAAGGCTAATTTTACATGCTCATTCATTATAACTCTGCTGGGATGTTGTTTGCAATCACAGTTACTTTTCACCTAAATGAGTTCTACTCATTGAGTTCATGAGCCTCAGCCTCCTCATTGGCTTGAGACAGCTAAAAAAGGTGAATGTAATGTAATGGTTTTGATTGGGATTTGAACTCGCGTACTACTACGATTCCAGCCAGAGCCCGAGCTTTTAACAATGCTCAAACTTCGCTCTTTTTTTTTTTAACTTTTAAACCCTAAAGAACAGATATCGGCCCTGACGACTTATGGCAAAACAGTACACAAACACAATAATCTTCCTCCACCTTTGGATCCTGACTTAGCAATATTACGAAGTAGTCACTCAGAGTCGTTAAAAAACATATTAGGGTCGAAATGTCTGTGTATTTTTTTGTTTTTGCCTTTGGTTACTAAGGCCGTAATATCGGCCCCTCATGGTCGAAGGATTTAAAGTTGAGAACTGAAAGTGAAAGATAAAGACCTAACTAATGGTTAAATAAGTTTCCATTTAGCAGCAGCAGCAGCCGTGCGTCGCTCAAGATTGATTAGTTAGTCCTGGTTAGATTTCATTTCTGTTTTTTTTTTCTTCTTAGCAACAAAAACACAACAACAACAACATTAAGAAAATAAGACAGAAAAAAAAAAGAAAAAAAAAGAAAGATTATAAGAAACAGAAGAAGAAGAAGAAAAAGAAGAAAAAAAACCATTCCGTTTTTGTTTTTTTTATAGTAACAGTAACACACATTTTAGACGACACGACGACCCACAACGAAGACTGACTTTCTTAATTTACCAACCAAAAAAAAAAAAAAAACTAAAAGAAAAGCCGTTTTTTTGGGGGAATTGAAATTTCTGTTTTCAAATCTTATTTTCTACCCCAAAAAAGATTTTTGTTGAGGGTTTTTTTTTTAAAGGCAAAGTTAAACAAAAACAAAACAACTAAAAGAAGAAGAAGAATCACAATGACTTCGTCATACAAGGTAAATAAATTCATTAAAAAAAATTATTATTTAATTTTTGTCTAACGAATTCTTTCTGGTTTGTACTAAAAAAAAAAAAAAAATTGGGAAATAAAGAAACGTATATTTTTTTAAAAGAATTACTTTTTGAATATTTTCTAATGTAATTCTTGAAAAAAAAAAGCCCAACTTTTTCTTTATTTTTCATTTTTGTAATTTATGACAACAGACTATTAAACACAAAACAAAAACATTTTCGTTAAGGTAAAAAAATAATTTTTTTTTCTTTAATTTTTGGTTTAATGGCAATTTTTAACCAAATTTCTTTTTATGGGTTTAAAAAAAAACAAAAAAACATAGGTACCAACAGCTTTTTCCTTTTTAGCACCATATTTTTCAAGAATAATTTTTCTTTAATCCTTAGAACCCCAAAAAATTACCAAGTAGTCAGTCAGTGTCGTTATATTAGAGGAACAATAGCCAAAATATTGGTGTCTTTAGGCTTATGTTGTCAGGGCCGATATATCTGCCTCTTAGGATCTATAGGGTTAACTTTTTCGTTGAAGAACATTAACAATTTGATATTTTCTTTTTTTTTGTAATGACATTCAAAAATACAAAATATTTTAATTCAAAAATTAATTTAGCACAAATTTGGAAAGTTAGACATATTGTTTAAAAATGTTTGGGTAAATTTTGTTTTTTGTTATTTTTATTTAAATAACGTTAAGTAAAAACTTTTTAGTAAACGAAAAAACAAAAAACTTTTAAAAAAATACAAGAAATATATCTAAAGAGAAAAAGTTAATTCCTATTATGAGTGTTGTTTTAGTTTGTTTTTCTCTAAAAATGCGAGTAAATTCCAATAATTTCCATCCTTTTTGGTCGGAGTTTTGGTCTGTTATTTTTTTAATTATTATTATTGTATCCACCAAAATTCAAATTTTCACTTTCTTTGGTCAATTCTTCCCTCGTTCTAGAAAACAAAAGAAAATGTCTCCTTTAGTTCTTTTTCTTCTTCTTCCTTCTATCAGAATGGTTTAAAAACCAACAACCATGGATACGTCCCCATGGCCAAGACCTGCAGCAAGACCACACTAGAGATATAGTGTGGTCTTGCCATGGCTCAGTGGCCTCAGTCGAGGCCGAACGACATAAGTGGGCCTTGCCTCAGTGCTCACTCACTCCACTCTCACCCACTAATGGCTTCAGGCTTCACTCGCTACCATGTGCACATTAATAATGGTCTTTTTTTTCTCTCTAATAGTAATAATGATGATAATAGAGAACCAACCATGTGTGTCGGTTTGTTTGGTGTAAAAAGAAAACTAAAAGAGGTGACGTGACACTGCTATACCATTCGCCCTTCCCCACTCTCACAGGTCGCTTTTTTTTCTCTTCCTGTCAATTTTACCTAACTTTTAGATTCAGAATTGATTATATTTCTTAATCTCAATCGTCTTTTTACCTGGAATCCCAGGTAAGACTTCTAGGATTAAGATATATAATCAATAGGAATGATTCAATATTCATACTAAAAAAAAAAAACAGTAAAAAAACATTTCTTTGCCTTCGTTCTTCTCTTGGGGAACAAACAAACCACCTCACCCCACTCGGTTTAACTGAACGCTAAAAAAGCCAGAAAACGAAATATCTATAACCGGGAACCAAAATGTGTATTGGAACTTAACTATCCTCGCTTCTTGTTGACCTTGTTACTGTTCCTTATCGTGAATGTTGGTTGCTGTGGTGTTGGTGTTTTATTGTATACACAAACCGAATACAATGCAGTCAGTCAGTCCACAATCACACACACCACGACCACCCACCGACTTCTAAAATTTGAATATTTTTCAAATATAATTTAAGAAAGTTTTCCGTCGTCGCTACTTTTTCTTGTTCTAGGAAAGATAATATTAGCTGAGCTGCTTTGGATGCTGTAAAATGAAAACAGAGACCTATTTTAAAAAGCAAGTGGTTTTTAGTTATCTGCAAACACCACCACACCACCACCACTAGAGAGAGATAAATCTGGAAATTATATTCGCATTTGATTTAATTTCATATTATTTACCTTTAATATAACTTAATATAATTTTTATGCCAGTACTCAGTGGTGGTGGAGCAGCATGAGCAAGCAAGGCCCAGCATTTTTTTTAATGGCCGGTCCCCTTCAAAGGCTAACGCAATGCGTTAGGGAACTTTAATTTATTTAATTTTTAAATTTTTATAAATGAAATTACCTAAACAATTTTTTGATAATTTCTGACTTTAAAATTTCTTTATTATTATTTTTGATTAAAAAAAAACAATTTTTTAAATGTTTGTAAAAATAGGAAAGAAATTACAAAAACTTTTTTTTTTAATTTAAATGGCCATATCTTAAAGGGAGCGTATCCCCATCCAAGTACTAAAAACTATCGCCGGTTGCGAATAATATTTTCAAATAGCCGCAACCCGTAACCGTTTTCGAATATTTGTGAACAAACAGGTTTTTTTTTTTTTAAACTGTCATAACTTGATAACACCAAGCGCGGACCGCCGAGGTCTTGACCGGGTCGGGTCGCTAGTGAGGGAAGGGCACTAGCAGCAGGCAAGGCAACAGACTGACTATTAATCACGGAAAGATTTTTAATCAGTTGGGTTTTTCATCACGTGAACACTTAATCACTCTGACACTGAGCTTTAACTACCCCCCCCCTTAAAAAAATTTAATGTAATTGTTTTTATTACGTTAAATTTTTAGGACCTTTGATAATTTTTGGGTTATTCGCAACAGAGAAAACATTTGATAACACCGTTCAAACGTGTGAGTAAAGTTTAAAGTTACGTAACCAAACCAATGTTTTTTTTTTCCATTTTTAAGAATAAAATAACTTCTATATTTTAATATTACAGAGAGAATTACTACTCGCTAGAATAAAAAAAATGATTCAAGCAAGCAATAATTTACGTTGTTGTTTTAGTCCACTTTAGTTGCTCGTGGGTTCCAGACTACTTTGAGACCCGGGAGACCCCTTTACAAACCTGTCCATATTTTATTAGTCGGTTTGCTGGCGGTAGAGAAGAAAAAGATTTCTTTCTTTAAGATTCTTCTTAAAATGAATTCTGAAATAGAACTAAAAAAAAATCGAATCCCCACCGTCTTCCCCGCGTTCTTCCCAAAAAGTCTAGAATTAAAGAAATTTTTCGAGACAAAAAAAAAAAAAGTTTTTTTTTTTGGTACAACATGGACAGAGCAAACCAGCAGCTCTTCCGCCACAAACTCATTTTAACTTTACATTTTTTTTTTTTAAATAAAACCCATTTTATTCCTCCCTTAAGTTTTTCATTAATTTTGTTTCATTTCAAGTTTATTCTCTTGTTTTTTTCCCCATCCCATTTGATTTCAGCTTAAAGCATTTAAAAACTTTTTTCTTTACAATAAATTAAAAGTTTTTAAAACGTTATTAAAGTTGAAATAAAAAATAGAAGATAAAAAAAAAGAAAAGAAATTTGTGTAAATAAACGAAAGGAAATGAATGATCATTCAGGAGGGAGGGGAGGGGGTGTCTTGTAAAGAAAAATGAAAAGTCAAAATGCCTAAATGTGTTGTTGCAGGTTGCCCGCTGCCGGCGAAACCTCGACTCAAAGTTCCGTTTAGGACTATGCTTTTTTTTTGTTCGTTTTATTTTTCCTTTTTCTTGTTCATTTTTTTATCACCATTCAGATTTAATGCTTTGAAGTTTTTTTTGTCTTTTAAAGATACGAAATGTCCCGTTAAATAAATTTAAAGACCTTGTCCTTCTTTGCCGGTGAAGTCCTTTTTTACTGGCAGTTAGTTGTGTCACACACACACACCGTTATAGTTTTCTCCCAATTTTTCCTAGGACACTAATTGACCAGATTATCAAAAAATAAAGGTTTTTAGGGAGTGTTTGTTCTTCTATTCAGTTTCACATCCAAACAAAACAACGGCAACGCTCTCTAATACGGTGGTGTGTGGTGAGCCCTAAAGAAAGGCCTATTGTCTATTTCAAACAGTCATTCCCTTTATATAAAAAGCCAGGTGTATGTATGTATGTATGTATGTATATATATATATATACATACATACGTTAACAGTTACTTACAATAAATATATATATATATTTATTGTAAGTAACTGTTAAAGTCTTAACAGTTATTCCCCTTAGAATCATTCATTTAAGAGTTACGTCCCTTAAATCTTTCAATCTTTTTGTGTATTTATAAAAGAATAATAATAAGGTAGTTAAAAATAATAAATTTTATGTAATTAATTTAACCTAGGGCCGCCCAACGGTTGTTGTTGTTGTGGAACAGGCCAGGCCAGCCAGGGGGGGAGGTGAAAGAGAGGGGATCAAGGATGGCGATGGGGAGCAGACTGACCAAGGGGAGCAATGACGACGAAGGGGAGCAGATGGAAGCGAGGGGAGAGGAGATGGCAAGGGGAGCAGGTGGAAGCGAGAGGAGAGCAAAGGGAAGAGAGGGAAGCTGGATTCACGAGGGGAGCAGGGATTGGCTTTAATATTTTTTATTCATGTGAATTTTTCACATACGGGTAAACTAGTGATAATAACGTTAATAATAATAACTAAATTAAACTAAGTCGTTGGTGGTAAGAAATAATTAGAAAACTGAAAAATTAAACTGATTAAATGTACTTACAGTAGCCGGTTTCCATGCTGGCTGCTGGCATGGTGAATTATTTCTAAAAAAGAAAGAAAAAATAACTTTTGAAAGTGTGTAAAACAATTTTTCTTTTAGCAAATAATAAAAAAAAAATTTCTTTTAGCAAATAATAAAAAAAAATTTTCTTTAAGCAAATAATAAAAAAAAATAAATAAAAATACAAGCAAAATAATAATTTGAAAAAAGACCTAGACAAAAAGTTTATCAAAAATGATATTAATTATTTGATTAAGGGGTTTTCTTTTTTTTTTTTTACAGCATATCAACTTTTTTGTTGTTTTACATAGAACGTTGCAGCAAAGTTGTAGCATTGGTAAAAGCTCGTGCTCTGGAATCGTAATACGCAAGTTCAAATCCCAGTCAAAACCATTGCATTCGCCTTAAAAAAATGGCCTTGTGCCAAACTTGGTTGGTGCTGCTCACAAAGTATGTGTGTGTGTTATAACGTTACAGAAATCCACATTCGGTTGCCCGGTGTATGGCCGAATTTGGACATGCGAGTTCGAATCACAACAGTTCACATTTTCGTTCTTTATTAGACTTTTAATCTTGGGAAAGGTATGAATCCCGAAATTTCTCTCTAGCTATAGATTAAATAGTGTATATTGGGTTATTCTAAATACTAATTGTGGACCGTTTATCAAAAAATGATGCTTTCAGCCATAAATGGCCTAAAAAATGGATTTAAAAAAAAATAAGCAAGTTTCGAAAAATCATATCATTATATCGTGCCGCACCATCTAGAGAGGAAGCGACGGGCGGTGATCGTCGCATTCCTCAAGTCCACATCAGGGCAAGGCACGCTAAGTGGGCAGTCCGTGAGCAGTACCACATGGGCAAACTGTGTTCCGAACGAAGCCCCACCTCTTAAGTTTATCTTGAGTTTTTGCTACCTTAGTCCGAGCGTCACCCACTCCCTTCGAGGAAGGTCAGAGCCAGCCGATAACTCCTCCGAAGGCTTGAGCAAAGCATTATTGTCCAGGTCGATAATGGACTCATTCCATCGTCGGGAACGAAAGTAGGCTACCGAAGAGTGCCCCAGCCTTGCGACTAAGATGAAGCTCTTATGGGTTTTCAGGCGTTGGGGAGTCCCCTCATGTCCATACAAAGGGTGTCAGCTGTCAGTGAGTTGTTTAGGACTATTACTGGCAATTTAAAATCCACCAACCGACCATCGATCTACCTATTGTCAGGAATTGCTTTTCCACACATAAGCCCTGAAGTGATATCAGAATCTGAGCGAGAGAAACAACACATTCCAACCAAATATAGTTTCGGTTAAATACAGACATGTACAATATATTCATTTCAGTCCAACTTAATTCTTACAAGATGTAAAAAATGTAATTAAGCAGATTCTAATTTTTAAAAAAGGGGGGTGGGGCAAACCAGGTTAATTTTGTTTCCATCAGCAGCAGCAGCAGCAGCGTTCTTTAATCTAAAGAGTTCTTTAATATAAAGCGTTAATTAATATGAAACGCTTCAATGTTAGAATAGAAACAATCCGAAATAATAAATAAAAATCTTTCTCTTGAAGATTAGTTTTATTAAAAATGTCTTTTGTAATTAAAAATGAAGAAGCGAGAGAAATGGCGCCCTCTGGCGGCAAATTTCAGAACCATATGCAAAAAGCAGACTTAATGTCTTCAATGGAGAATGTTGCACGCATTGATTGCTTGGTTCTTGGGTTTTATGTTAGGCCAGTCTTTAACATTTTAAGTCAAAACAATTTAATTAGTTATTAGTCTGCACTAGCAATAATGCCTGGCCTTGCTTGGGGAGGGACGTATTTGTTTAACCCCTTCGCAACTAACTTTCCAACTGAATTGCGGATCAAACAGAGAAAAAAAAGAAAGTTTAACAAACAAAGAAAAACTGTTTATTTGTTTAGTTTTTACGGCATATCAATCTTTTTTGCTCTTTTAACGTCGAGAATTTAAGGTCGACAATTATTTTTGATAAACATTCTTTTTGTCAACACATGTTTTTTTTAATAACACTGGATGCACTAATTGATTCGTAATTGGGGGGAATATAGGTTATTCATACCTTTCCCAATGGTATTTGTTTTATAGAAAAAAAATTTAAGAAAGAAATACCATATTAAATCTATTAAAAGATAAATTCCACAAACACAGCAATTTATCTTTATTTCTTTAATTACAAAGTGTCCAACATTTAGTGTGCAGTATGGATAATGTAGAAATTTTAAATAAGCAGTCAATTTTATTCTAAAACATTTAAACAATACAATTTTTTTATCAATAAAAAGGTTTTATTTATTTAAAGTATCAAACAACTTATCTGAAAGGAAATGCTGGAAATGTCCTTCATTGACATTAAGACATTATTTTCTATTGCACAGAAACTTTTCGGACACCTTGTACTTTTAAAATACAAATTTAACCTTTTGAACTCTTTGGGTTACACCCCCCCCAAAATTCTTTTTTTTTTCTCGCTTCCCAAACATGAATTCTTTTCAAGATTTATTGATTGGCGAAAAATTGAATTAAAAGAAAAAAAAACATATTGGCAAAATAAAAACAAAATAATAATAATAATAATAATTGAATTTATCGGCCTTTATTTCTTTTTTCTTAAGACATTTTCTGTTTTCAGTTTGAATTCAGGAAATTTTGTAGATTGGCTGCAGATTTTGAAAAAACTTGAAAGAAAAAGAAAATAAATTTTTACAAAAAAAAGGGGTTGTTTTTTTGTTTTGTTTTGTTTTATTTTTTTTTTTTCAAATCAAAATATTGTGAATTCTTTTTATTTATTTTATTTATTTTATTTATTTATCTATTTGCAATCGATTTCCATTTTGCCTGGAAATGTCGTTATTTTATTTGAAAAAAATTATTTTATCAATTTTTTAAAAAAATATTGTCACCTTGAAAAAAATGTTTTGGTTTATTTAAAGAAATTATCAAAAGAAAGAGATGAAGATATCGGTGCACACACACACACACATTTCATACTGTTGTGCATTTACCATAGGCTTAGGGTGGTGATAATTGATCGGATCACCCCAGGTGACATTTAATCTAAGCCACTAATCTGAATCTATAGACAAACGCGAGATCAAAATGCCACCGTCAATGTTTCAAAACACTTGCACAGAAAGACGCCGATAAATTGTAATAATTCTATATTTTTTGTATTTGGCTCCCAATTAATTCGTTATATTCGTTTTTGTTCATTGTCCTCCCCCTGTTTTTCTTTTTTTTTTTTTTTGTAATAGAAAATGTTCAATTCGAGTTGAGCTTTGCATTTTTATATTTCTACCTAAAAAAATCTATAAATGACAAAATCTGTCGAAGAATGAAAATGAACCGACAATAAAATATCAAAAGCAAAATGTGTTCCATTCCAACTGACAGATTTTTTTTTGGTGAGGGGAAGGATGGAGACTTTTGAATTCCATGAAACTAAAAAGTCGAAAAAGAAAAATTCCTTAATGATGACTAATGTAGATCTTGGGGCGAAATTAATATATATATATATATATACACATATACATATATATATAGTTTACGAGGAAATCCACGTATTAAAAATACGGGGAGGAAGGTGATAATGAATATATTTTGTGGTGATTACTGTAGTAGAGTCCATTAAATGTAGTTAGTA
>JAUZSX010290811.1:0-28956 GCA_034780655.1 Idiosepius hallami
ATATAGCTTTAAAATTTTTTCATTTTAAATTTCGCTTTAGTTTCTCCAAATGATATAATAAAAATCTCCAGCTGATAAAGCCATGGGGTGAAATGTACATCTGGGATAAATAATATTATTATATGTCATTTTTCAAATATATAACAATAGATTGTAGTTCTTCTGAGGCATCATATTATTATTAGTAGAAAGGTATATGGTTTTATAACATAACTACTATTATTAATGCATCATACTGCCTTATAAAACCCTTATACCTTTCCACTAAAGATATTTATCTGAACAGAAGAAGTTCTTACGAATGGCCAAAAAGCAAAGAAACATGAAAATCCTTTAAGCTTAATATCATTATATTTCTGAAATAACGATGGAGCAAGGTGTTATAGAAATGATAAACTGGAGAGAAAGGTAATGACATTGCATTTAAAGTGGTTGATATAATTCTGTTCAGATGACTAGAAAAGGAAATGAGGCAAGCAAGAAAGAAAAGAAGGTAGGAAAAAAAAGAAGAAAAAAGAAAGGAAGGAAGAAAGAAAGAAAAGAAAGAAAGGAAGATAGAAAGAAAAGAAAGCCTCCTAAACTGTTATGGGTTAAAAGGTCAGCTTGACAATTCCTAAGACTCAGGACTTCTTCAATTGAATCTCAAAAAAAAAAAAAAAAACCTTTTAAACCAGCAAAACCTATTGTTTCTACCTGATATAACCTTTTGCCTCGACCTGACATAATCTTCACAGGTGATAGATGGCCTTTAACTATGTGATATCTTGTCACCTTTTGATAGATCTTAATTGTAATTCTGCTGGGTGTAGGGTCTCAAGCACTTTTACCACCAAAGCAAAGACATCTACAGGCTATATTCTTGCCAAATTTTTTCTCCAGGGTAGTAAATTTGTCTAAAACTCTATATCAATTATTGAGTTAATAAAAATGAAAATACCAAGAAATAGCATACATTTTACATTTTAAGCAGACCAAACCTGGTCATAGATACTATATGGGGAACAGTAATAAGGAAATCTAGGTTGAAATGTTAGTAATAAATAGTTAATAAAAATAAGTAAAAAAAAAATAGATATTATAATAATATTAGGAAATATCAAAAATAGATTGAATAGAATTTCATTAAATATTCACAAATAGAAAATACAAAAAAAAAAAACATTAAAAACACCTTACTTTGTTTACTTTTATGGCAACCGTTTTAGGTCATTTAATGCAGAGAACAATCATTTTTTAGAAATATTTTTTTGTCTATGCAGTTTTTTTTAATAACACACAGTTGGAAGGAATGTGGGGATTTTAAAAAACGTGGAAAACTTACTAGAAATAGAAGAGTACAAAGAAAAAAAAACACCTGGAAAACTTACAAAAAAAAAAAGAAATTAACAAAAATAAATCATCCATTAAAAAAAACAACCAAAAAACGACGCTAAATTTCAGAAAAAAATAGATCTAAAAACAATATGAGACAACAATTTAGTCACCTGAGGAAAACCGAAAGGTAATTTGGTTGAAACATAGTGAGATAGAGAATAAATAAGGATGAGGATAATAGTCTGAATAATGCTTGTAAAATTTATCATAGCTCATCTGAAGGATTCCGAAAAACAACAAATTAAAAAAGTTTACAAGAACAACAAAAGAAATAATATAACTAATTATAATAGTGTGAATGAATGTCTAGAATGCAAACATTTTGTTTGTTCATTTGTTTACAAAGAGAAGTTTTTGTCTGGGTTTAACAGATTTACTTTCAAAGAATTTGAAATCTAAAGCTAAATGGGATTCTCCTAAAATGGAAAAGTTATTCCAGAAATTGTAGGCACTACTCCAGTTATTGATCAGGTGTTCAGTAATGAACAAGCTGTAGCTGTAGATATTATTAAGTATGCCAGACGGAGGGGAGGGGTTTAATTACAATTCCCCTCTTTTTTTCTACATACAATTTATTTAATCATAACATCTAATCTCTAAACTAGTTCTCCCTAAGTAGTGTAATTCCTAAATATGTTTAAATAAATGAATGAATGAACAAGAGATTTGATAGAAGATAAAAAGAATGTCTTTAGAAATTGATTTTAGGATCAATTCCAGAAAAATACAACCAGAGTAGAAGAAAAAAAAAAGATTATAACAACAACAACAAAACAACAACAATAATAATAATAATAAAATGTGATAAAAGTCAATCAATTACTGTTAAAGGAAGAAAATCTAGGGAAAAAATGGAGATTTTTGAGTAGAAGCCATTTGAATTTGATTAAAAGATAAAAAGTTTTGGTTCCGATTTTAGATTGAATGATGTCTTACAGGAAGTGCAGGATAGACGGTAGATGCACTGGCCATATGGCATTTTGTTTTTTTGTTTTTGTTAGTGTCTGAGGGGGTGGTTAAACCACTGGGATAGATGCACTCTTAGTCTTTAATACAGGCATCTAGAAGGAAAAACTTTGATGTAAAAACCTGAGATCTGTTGTTTGTGTAGTCTGTGCCAAACCCTTGTACCAAATGTGTGTTGTGAGAAAATGAAAAGAAAATCAGGATTGGACCATTTTGCCCCACTTGCCCATTTTGCTCAACCCCCTTACACTTAAATTGACAACAAAAAAGGAAGGAAAAAAGGAAGGAAAGAAAGGGAAAAAAAGCAAGGGAAAAAAAAGGAAGAAAATAAAGAACATCTACTTACAGTTCTATCCTCCAAGTACATTGTTTTGGAGAGGAAATCTATTCCAATTGTGGCCTTGAAAAAAAAAGAAGAAATATTTTAAATGCTTTTATGTAAGCAAGAAATCATTAAAAAACAAAACAAAAAAAATTAAAATCTTCTTCAACAACAAAATAAAAATAGTTAAAAAAAAAAAAAAAAGAAATTGTTTTTTACAAAATTGATGAATTATCAAACCAGTCCCTATTATTGTGGAGATCCTTTTATAAAAAGTTATTAATTTTAATAAGAAAATAATTCCTTTTAAGGGAAATCATAGGTTTGATTCTATTGTTAAGGATTGCCAATAAAAGCATTAATTCCCTTGTCACCACAATCAATTGTCAAGAAGACAGAGATGGCTATTAATTCATTGTTTTTAATCAACAATGAATATTTATGGAAAAAATAAACTTGTTTTTTTTTTCTACCAAAATTTCAAATCCTTTTCACACTTGGCTATGTTTGATTTGTTCTTAAAACAAAGATCACTTGTCTTTTTTTTTTAAAGAGATTTTTCAATTTTAGTTTTCATTTGAAAGACAAGTAAATAAATTAAAACATCACATTATTAATCCTTTATAAAATCTCAGAAGATGGTCAATTTATAGCAAAGAAGTCAATTTGAAAAAAAAAAAAAGAAGAGAAGGTCCTCCCAGTGAATTTTTAGTTTTTAAAAAATAAGTAAGTAAATAATAAATGAAAAATAAAATGGATTAACAAGATAAAATTAGAAATAACTACTTTAATCTTTAAACTCTTTAGTAAAAAAAAACTCAATTTCCATACATTTAAAGAAAAATTGTTCAATTTGAAATTATAAAATATAATCTACATTTTACATGGACTCATACATACATACATAAATATTATTAAAGATTAGATTATAAGGCAGCAAATTCGGTTTTGCCAAAGTAAGAAGATGGATAAATCTAGACAAATAAATCCACCCTCAATAGACCCCATCCCAGTAGTTTATAAACTGATTACCAATATTAGATTATTTATTAGTTTTGAACAATTCAAATAAACTTTTTAATATCAGAAAACAATGAATTAGAAATGTTTAATAATTCTAATGTGGATGAAATGTAATTCTTCATATCTGAAAGGCACTGATGTTAGAGAGATTATTGCCAATCTAGAATGTTCCATATTGATTAATGGAAATGCCAGTGCATCATGGATTCTCATTCTAGTAACAGATCTTCATAATGTTACTATGGTAACAGCTATTTTGAGATTTCTGTCATAATGCCCAGCAACATAATCAACAATGTATTTTAGAAAAAAAAGAAAGAATATAAAGTTTATAACTGTTTTAGATGTAGCCATAGCCAAAAAAAAAAAGGAAAATAACTTTTCAACATTAGAATTTTTTTTATTCAAAACTGAAATCTACAGAAATAACCTTTGATGTTAATAAAGAAACTATGATACAAAAACACTGGGATGGATGGATGGGTAGATAGATACTTCCAATAGAATATTTATATTATTAGGAATATTTTCAACAATATTAAAAAAAAAAAAAAAATTCAAATCGATAATGGATTAAAATTTCATTATATTCTATGGCATAAAAAGAAAATTTTTCTGATGCAATTTGTTTGAATATCAATGTCTAGAATCTCGGAAGTCCTAACTGATCAGATGGAAAATTGAGTCGCTGTGTTAAGTGCAAGATTAACACACTTTTTACTTGGAATAGCAATTATCTTTTTCATTGAAAACTATTCTAACAAAAGAAATATATTCAAAAGAAAAAGAAAGCTACAAACATTTATTTGAATATTTCTTTAACTTTTTAAAGATGCGAGATTTGACAAAAATATTTCTTATATTTTTCTGCAAGAGTTATCAAACATTTTGGTGTAAAAGTTTGGTAATAATGCAGGAGGGGAACAGATTTTTGGGTTGTTTAAAAAAATGGAATGGAAATTCTTAATGTAATTCCACAAACGGAAGTAACTGTTAACTGACTTTATGTTTTAATGAAAACACTAAAACAATTTTTATTAACAAACAAGTAAGCACTACAACAAACTATCACTTTAAAAAAAAAAAACAATTATTCATAGAGTGTGAGGAGTTATACAGGCCAATTAAATAATGAATAACATCCTTATTTTGTTGGTCAAAAAACAAAATGGTAGTTAGTTGTATTGCTTACTTTCTCATTTGTTAATAAAAATTGTTTTGTTTAGATATTTTTTTGTATTTTTTATTAAAACAAAGTCGGTGAACAATTACTTCTGTTTTCCGTTTGTGGCACTACATTAAGAATTTCCAGTCCATTTTTTCAAACAACCCGAGAATTTGTTCCTCTTCTGCATTAATACCACATATTAATTCTTTAAAGATTAAAAGGATATTTTCAGTACAAGAAATGAATTTTTTAATTTATATATTTTTAATTTGTTATATTCACACTTGATAAGATCTTATTTATAGCACAAGGTTATAAACATGTTTTTGTGCATTTTAAAGGTAAATCCTATTTAACAATAAAAAACAAGTAAAAAAACATTCTAACATTTAATGATCAATGAGTGAATGAATGAATTTTGAAGTATGCATTTCATTTTATTCTTAATTATTAAGAAAATGATTAGGAGTAAATTAATGGCTACAAGAAATCTCAACAGTCTGTAACAAAACATATTTTTAAAAAAAGTTCAATTCAAAAAAAAAGTGAACAACTTTGATGTCAAGAGTTGAAAGAAGGGTAAACAATATAATTGCCAAGAGATTGGGAATGAAACGTGAATATTATGAGAGTGTGAAAGAGAGAGCTTATTAAGGGAAAGAATTTACATTATAATATATACACACACACACACACACATTTTCTTGGAGAATTTCCAGTGTGTGAGCTTTAGTAGCCTGATATTATTAATATATAAAACAATTTTAAAATTCAAATAAAAGTAACCTATGAGTAGAGCTTTACAAAATGAAAACAACTTTTTTTTCAGGGTTGGGAGGAGTCTCCAGGGATGACACAATTGATGGTTTAAACAGGCTACAACTACTTATAGATTTAGGTTCATTTCGCCATAGAAATAAGCAGTGCTTATGTTCTCTATCAGCAGCAACTCAGAGCATGAGCTTAAATGAGTTAGGATTTGACACCTGGGTAAATAATTGTGGAAAAACAGGAATATCTGTCAGGGTTCAAAATAGGTCAATTAGATACAATCCTCATCAGGATAACATTAAGATTTGTAGTCCATCATTAAGGTTTATCAAAAATTAGTTCTTGATTCATGTTAATGATCTAATTAAAAACTAGATCGTTAATTTCTTCTTAAAAAAACAATTAGGCCTAGTTTATCTATTTTTTTATATTCACAGTTATTCAGGATAAACCCTTTCTTGGGGTCAACGGCCAACTAGCACAGTACATATGCAACCAGATAGATTGGGGCCCATTAAGGCATTTGAGATTATCATGGATTTATTTTGAGGCAGCTCCTGCACCTGTTCTTTCTCTCAGAAATACTGGTATGACCTTATCTCTGAAGCAGAGAGAGTTCAGATAAGAGAAGCTTTTGGTCAATGCAAGGACCATCCAAGCAAGCTTAACAGTCCTGGCGGAGGTCTGAATTATGACTTTTTTTTCACATCGGCTGATGAACGCTCTGCTTGTCACTCGCACCCGTGTCATCTGGTGTGATTAGATTTGAGATACCGCCACTCTTACGGGAGGTGCAGTATAGGTGGGAGATGCGCCACCGTCAACGCTGGTCACTCGGTGTCTTAGGCTAGTGGACAATCATTGGACATAAGATGTCATAGTTCAAACTATAGCATTGTTGGTAATGATAGACACTTGCCAATAAAATAATAAAAACAGGTATTGATGTACTTCAGGATTTTCTAAGTCAATATACAAATAGACAAAGAAATAAAAAAAATGATTGTTACAAAAAAAAACTATAATAGGTTAATCTGTTAATTTTTTTTAAGATTTAAGAAATATATTTAAGCCCTTATTCATATTAAACAAAGGTTGTACCAAAGGAAGTTTTTTCTCCTAATTTATTCATTGATATTACAATTATAACAGACAAATTAAGCCTAAAGTGAACTTTTCTTTTATACGATAATAAAAGGTTTCTTTGCAATATGCTAACGATGATAGAACCACATAAACGATTCTTTGATATGTCAATATATTTGAAATGGCTTCTACATTAGTCATAAGGATTCATTTTCATAATACCAAGTTTAGGTTAAAGCTTTTCCACTATCAGTCTATAATCTTTGGCACAAATAATAGCACTTAACAAAATTCTATGCAAAAGAAATCGGATTCCAAAAGATGAATTTTTCTATAGACTTCTCAATTTCATTATTCTGAAATCATTTCAAATTGTTTATTAATTTTAAATCTAGATTTCACAGAAGTTATATTGTATAAAGTAATACCACTCAATCAGTAATGTAACCATTAAAATGTATGGCAGACTGTATGTAGTAGAATGAAGGTAGAATTCATTAATACTTTAATATCATTAACATATAAGAGTTTACACTTAACCCTACCAGACCAAGTTACCAAATATTAGGCAGATAGAGTTATATAATTTTAGGTCTTTAGCACAGTGTATCAGGAAGTACCAAAAATATTAACCAATCGCAGTTACATTCTGCATTTGGTGTGAGACTAGACATTATAAATGGAGGCTTCATTGGGATTTTTGTGATAGCATTGGATATTTTGCAAAAAATCACAATGAAAAGAGCATCTATAATATCTATGAGTTTAAGCTCATACTGACTTCTGGTTTGCATGCAACTCACACTTTTCTAACATTTATAAATTTTCCTTATTTCATTGCTGAGTCCTAAACTCAACCAGACTTGAGCCTCCTTCACTAACTCAAGGCTTAAGTCTGGTTGGGTTAAGGAGTCAGGCAAAGTGAATTTTATAACAAAAATTTGGAGCCTATAAATTTCCCCAAGTCTATAAGTTTCAACAAGTTTATCAATAAAAATAAATCTAACAAAGCTGAATATAACTCAACATTTCATGACAAAGATATTTTACTGATTGAAATATTCTTAGAAGAAGAAAAGATTATGAATGATCAACAAAAAAAGGTGGTTGTCTACCTTTTTGGTAGAGTAAACTGTTGAAGGTCACCTGCCTTTTAATTCAAATTCTTCTACTTCACAATATTTTAGATATCCACCTGCTAAGGCATAGACTTTAGATGCTTAAAGCTTTGTAAAAAGTGATTCACAACTGGCCAAATATAATTATTTACGTTATCAAACAACTTCTGAAAAGTATTTTAATCATAGTATAGCCATAAAAAAAAAGTATTAGGTAACCTTCTAGCTCGCCAGTCCCAAGCCTAATGATGTACTTTTTTTTCCATGGTCTATAGCTCCTAGTTTTTTTATTTGCAAATTAATGTGAATCTAATGACTATTGAAATGGAATCCATTTGTAATGGTAAGGCCAATGAAGAATCAAAAAGATTGTATTGGCTCATTTATTAAACTTATATGCATTAGACCTCCACTCAATCAAGAAAAAAATAAATTTGTTGATTTTTTTTAAATAATAGAAATTCAACAGAATATTTAGTGCTTCTTAGACTTATAAAGTTTATTAGCTATAAGTAAACAGGGCTTTTGTGAAAAAACTGAATATTTAATAGAAGAAAGTTATTGAATTTGTTTTGAATTGTTGTAATTGTGAGTTTGAATCTCATCCTAGTGTCGCCAGTTGTTGTGGTCAAGTGTGGTGTTGTATACAGTGTAGTTATTAAATATCAGAAACAAGACAACAGTATTAAGGGTTAAATATATTAACAAAAAGTACATAAATGGTGGCATGCGGCTCCAGGCAGCTATGCTGAAATCCTCTCTCTCTGGGTGATGAGAGAGATCACATTTATAGTGATTGGAAGAGTTCATTCTCAGGTGTGTTTCCCCCCACAACAAAAATGTATGATTATCTCATACTAAATAAAAATCTTTGTTTTATTGATCACAAATTAATTAAACATTAACATCAAGAATGACTGTCTTTAAAAGATAATTATCTTGAATTATTGATTCATCAGCCCAGAAACAGACTTTATTAATCATTTTGAACCAAGGCTGGATTCAGTTTTAGCACATCAATTTTTATCAATAGAAACACAAGATTTTAAGGTCTTATTTCTTTTATAAATGTACAACTATTAGTAATTAAGAAGGAAGATAAGGAGGAAAAGTAGAAGGAAAAGAAGAAATCTTACCTGATATGTGTTATCAAAGCTGTCATACATGAACCTAGTTATAAGTGAGGTCTTCCCAACTGCAAAACACAAATAAAAGTAGTGGATAAGTATATCAGTAGACAAAATAGCATGAGCAAATTTAAATGTTTAAATTAAAAATAAATATTTAAATAGTTTGTTTCAATAGAATAATTTTAGAAACCAAAATTTCTTTGGATGGAATCAATTAAAAAATAGGTAGATTATCAACAATAGTGGCACTGATTTGTTGATTTCTAAAAAAGAATTACTGAATGTTTTAAGAGAAAGATACTCAATCTATTTATTCATAAGATTTGTCATCAAGAGTTGCAGTTGAATCTATTCAATCACAAATTAAAAAAAAGCTTAGAAAATTATTGCAAACTCAAGATCAATTCTGATCAGAGTTCTGCACATTAGATCATTTTTTTTTCTTTCTCCCCCCCCCATTATTGGATGATCATCATGTAAAACGGAGGTTTTTCTAATTTATCGTCAAATCCACAAAATACAACAAGTCATTCATCCAAGTTATATTTGTAGATTAAATTTGTATCTATACAAAAAAAAATTTGTAGATATTTTTTTAAGCAATAATGCCTCTCATCTTAAAGAAAAAAAATACAAAAATTTTTCTTCCTTTTATATATATATATATATATATATATATATATAATATTATACTACTATGAATTTTTATATCACATCCTTTAACAATCAAGGAAGACCATGTTTGACCATTCCTACACCTACTGATGGTCCACCCTGTATTTGTACCTTTCCTAAAGATGTTTTTTAATAGTTTCAAAAGCCTCTCCCCACCACCGCCAAATCTAAAGCATAGCTTCTCGAAAGATAGTCTACATGAAGCCTAAAGCTATGGAATCAAACAATCATTGAAGCAACAGGATTGTTATGCAACTTTTTATGCATTAAAAAAAGCTAGAACGACAATAGCAATAATAATAAAATGTACGCTTAAAAAATAATAAAGAATGGTGTTGTAAATAAATAAATCAGTTGAAAAAAAGAAGTGCCATAAATAAGACAATTGAGAACAGTTTTATGTAGACATTAAACCTTCTATATTAACTTCCTGAAAAACATTAATAAAAAGCCACATTGGAAAAAAAAGAAAAGAAAAAAGGCTCCATTTTATGCAGATTCTATTAAGATAGTAAGACTGGATCGACAACAATTCCTGAAAGACAAACTTTATTCAACATCACTCTTTTAGTCTTGACAAGACAAGGGGAATTAATACTAACAATTCCTTAAAAAGCCAAGTATATTAAATTAGAAATACATTTTCATTAATTGTTAATAGAACTATGATTAAATGATGCTTAATAAGATGCAAATGGTTGTTATTATTAAGCAACTCAACTCATTACATAAAATTTCAAAAGCAAATTTCACAATAGAAAAAAATTATTATTTTTATTTTGCAGATTTTTTATCTTCATCTTACATAGTTCTTCTTCACTAGGCAACAACAAAAAGTTTGCAAAAAGAAATTGATAATAAATGATTAAGAAGCCTCATGTCAGAACTTCCTAAATAAAATGCAAGAAATAGAATATAATTCGGTTACTTGACATAAGCTTGTTTAATAGCTTAAAATAAAAAAACAGTCAAAAATAGTTTTACATATTTTTATGTTATTGGTCCCCCAACAAAGAGGGCGGGGATGTGGGCCTAGAAATTCATCTTCATCCGTTCGTCTGTCCATACATTACTCAAAAACTACGCCTTGGAATTTTTCTAAATTTTGCACAAAAATTAAACATGATGTGAGTAAAAAAAGTAACAGAACAGATTTTCCAGGAAAACTCCAGTTGCCCCCCAATAGGGAAACATTTTAGGGAAAAATGACTGAAAATAATACTTTTGTGCTTATTACAAAAATATTAAACCTTGGATTTTTACAAAACTTTCTGAAAAATTATAACTGATTTGTATATAATTTTGTTTGTCTGTACTTCTGGATAACTTTTGGGTGTAACCAAGAGGTTCTTTTAGAGCTAATAATTTCCCTTTTTGGAGGCTATTTTAAAATATTTTTCATCATATTTGTCCAAAATTTGATGCAAAAGTTTATTAAACTGTTTCACAGGGTGCTGAACTCACATTTACATATATTAATGCTTGAAACTGCACTGTTTATTTTGTTCATATATATCAGGATTTGACGCCCCCCCTTGGGACTTTTGGGGTTAAATGAGGAGCTGGGGGGCAAAAGTTGAACTTAATCTTTTTTTTATACCTTGTTCACTGTGCACAAAGAGAGAACCATATATGCTTCACTTGTTATAAATTCTTATGAGTCATAATTTGGTAGAAATAATTTTAGAACAATCCTATGCAAAAATTGCTAAAAGAAATAAAACAAACAAAACAATACAAAAAAATTAAAATAGAAAAGTTATTCACATTTACTTACTCTTTCTTTTTATTTTTTTTTTGTGTTGGGTCTAATAAATTGAGGAAATGCTTGACTCAAGTATTCAAATAGGTTTTATTGTTTTTGTTTTTTTATTTTAGTTTTCCTTAAGAAGAAGGAAGAAGAAGAAAAACAAGATTGCAATTGTAAGGCAGGAAAATGTGTCGCCTCGGTTAAATATTAATGAGAGTTGAAGAACATTCAGAGAATAAGAACTCATTTATTTTTAACACTTTTTATGGCTTTTTTTAGGATTTCAATTATTTCACACTTAACTTTGAGATAACAATCACCAAAATGGATTTCAGAAATATTTTCAGATTTATGTTTGCATTAATTTATTGAGTCTATCACTACTAAAAGAATTCAATTTCTTTGCATCCTACATTCGAACTTGTGGCGGTGATGGTGATGTCTTTCATCTGAAGAGAAGCCAAAAATTCCTTTAATATTCAAACAGGTTTTTTTTCAAATTACTCAAGCTAATCTTAAATTTGCTCTGAACTAAATTAATTCTTTATTTTAAAACATCTTAAGTTCTTTGCCAAGATGAAGAAAGCTTTTTTTTCAAATTCTGTCATTTCTTATTTTAATTGTTAGGTAAAACTACAAGTAATATTTCTACGAGTTGATACAGTTTTTGACATCACTCTTCCTAATGAAAGTATGCCATTTCAAACAATTTAACTATATGAGTTAAATAATAAAAACAACAAACGTATTATTACAATCTATATCAGTACTCCCCAAACTGTGGTCCACGGACCGGCACCAGTCCGTGAGGGTTTTCTTGTTAGTCTGCCGGAACATATTCACAATAAAAGTTGATAAATTTGTTGACAAAATGCCTTGTTCTTAAATATTTTCATTAAAAATATTAGCAAGATCAAACCATAAATATGCTTATAAAATGCAATAAAATGCACCAAATTAAGCATTCCCCACAAACAGGCCCCAGACCCCCAGTCGTTACTGGTCTGCTCGCTTTGCTCGCACCCACTCAATCTACCACTGAACCTTTATGTAAGTTAGAATCCATTTACTGGGCCCCAATGTATGAAAGTTTGGGAAACACTGATCTAAATGATACAATAATATTCAATATATCAGTAGTCATATTCTTTCTTAGGATAGAAGTTGGAGCATTGGTAAAAGATTGGGCTCTGGAATCATTTAACATGAGTTTAAATCCCCGTCAAAACCATTGCCTTTACCTTAAGTAACCTTGGGAAAATGTAGCTCGTTAACTTAGGAGAGTAATTCATCTAGGTGAAGGGCCAGATTTAATAGGCGCATAAAAATGGCCTTGTGCCTAACTTAGGTTTGTACTCGGCCAAGTAAATATAATATAATGAACTTTAACCTCTACCATGAATGAAATAAAAAAGAAAAACTGATTTTAAAGTCAAAATTATGTTAAAAAGTGAAACCTAGATTTCTAACAATTTCTGCTTGTGATTGCTTAATTCACTAATTTCTAAAAGCTAAACAGGTATAAAAAGGTGTTGTTTTTTTTCTTAGAAAATAATACAAACTAAATAAATGGCAAAGATTCATCTTTTTCTTCCTTTCAAATCACCGTGGTTAAGCAATGTGGAGCCTAGTCAGGGGTTAGATAGGTGACCATTTAAGAATACCAGGCACTGTACCAGGGTAAGTAACAACCCCGCATCAGTGCCCCTGATACTCCTTTCAAGGAAACCAATTGTTACACCACGTTAGTGGACTCTCAGAAAGATTACATGGACCCCTTTCTGGGAGTCTCAAAGATTACATGGACCTGTAGGAGTCCACAAATAAAAACTACTGATCTAATCAAACTGGATTGGAACAATAACTGCTTGTTGTGTTGAAAAATAATTCTTATTTAAAATGATTGAAAGTAAGATTTACAAAAAAAAAAATAAGTAAAAATAAGTAAAATAAAAGTGAATGACTAAACACAAAGGAGAAAAACCAAACAAAAATATCAATAGCTTTAATCATGTCTGGTGTTTCTTAATATCTTTTTTCAATTATTTTTGGCTCATGTATTTATTTATTCAGTAGAGTCCATTTTGGTAGAGTTTAGTCCAATGAATTGAATGGAATCAGCCAAGGTTATATAATGATCAAAATGTTTGTTGTATGTTGGATTATTATTTCTTTTCTTTTTTTGAGACAAAGAAAAAAGATTTTAATTTTAGATTGTACAATATATAAAAGTGTAGGATTTCTTTAAAAATATTTTTCAATATTCATTAAGAGAAGTATACTGTTTAAAATCATTTTTAAAAAAGTCCAGAAGAAAAAAATCAAGTTTTTAACTTGGAGGTTGGGAAAATATTTTCTATGAAATCAAATAAATGTCATTTTTTTAATAAGAATCTTTCAGATAAACCCCACCACCACCACCAGAAAAAAAACAGTCCACCTACACACAAAAAAGAACAAGTTAGTTTTAACAGTATATCAACCTTTTCAGGTCATTTTAATCCAAGGAACAATAATGTTTGATAAACATTATTTTAAATGCATAAAGTTTTTTTTAATAACATAATTCACACTACTCAATCCATAGCTGGAGGAAAAGAGGGGATATCTACCTTTCCCAAAGGTATTAGTCCTTATGTGAACATGGACGGAAAATTGAAATTTGCATGTTACGATTGCTAAGTCTAACTGCCTATCCATTGCCCCGAGTGGACAACACCAAACTCACTAGTTAAAACATTAAATAAGCTAATGTTTGTTTTAAAAAATAAATGTTAAGAAAAATAAAACTTCTTTTTTACAAACAAAAAGAATCACATATTTTTAAAGGGAGGTAATTGAGAAAGGAAAATAGATGTCAACCCTATATGGAAAAATAATTTTAACAAAATTGCAAAAAACTAATCCAGCTAAAGTGCTAATGAGATTCTAATATCAAATATAAGAAAATGTTAATGAGATGACTAACAGAAATCATTTTAATTTCCTTTTCTTATCCGAACAAGAAGAGAGATTGTTACATAAAAGTATGTGTATGATGATCAAACCACAGATCAATAAGCAATTTATTTTCAATTATTTTTAGGTTTTTTTTTTATTGATTTCTGCTCTTTATTATTGAAGAGCAGATTTATCAAAACAATTCTTGCTAGAGTTTCTAATCCTAACATTTGTATTTTGATAGGCAGTGAAGGTGGAGCAGTGGTAAGAGCTTGAACTCTGGAATTGTACAGCATTAGATACTTTTTTCTAAATTATTTAGAGACTTTAAATTCATCCTAACTCAAACTGTTTTTTTTTCTTTTTTATTCTTGTTATTTAACAAAATCCTCTTTTAAACTCTTGATCACATAAAAATAATTTTTCAAAGTCATCTTCTCAAAATTATTCTTTAAGTATGAAACAAAAAACAAAAAAATAGACATATTTCAAATTTTCTTGTCTATTTGCTCATAACATGATAACAACTTCATAGCACTTTGAATACAGAACAGAGAAATTTATTCCAAAACTAAGGAATATAAAAGTTGAAAGAAAGAAAAACCTAAAAAAAATAGATACAATTTGAGAGTTTCATTTATTATAGAACAAAGCTCAGAAACAGATTCAATTTAATGAATTCTCCGCATTGAAATATTTGTTCAATTGTTTTCCTTTCAGAAATAAATCAAAACAATTATTTTTGTTTGATTTTTTTAAAATAAACAAATGGAATTTAAGCATCCCAAAATTTGGGCCCCTCAAAGATTTATGTTTTGAAAAGTCTTGTTTTTAATCCTTCAGGTAGACCAGCCACCCTCCTCACCAAATAAAGCTGGTGGGGGAACCGGCGACTAATCAAGAATGATTATGAATTCTATAATAAAGAATTAGTTGATAATGCCAACTTTCATGCATAGATAGTAAAACAAGAATTATTTATCTTTATGTATTGAATAAAGACTTCAGTTTGAAGTTTATCAACATTTTATAGTCAGAGAATTGAATGTTGTTAAAAATGTTCCAGAAATAGAACTAGTTGAGTGTTACTGTTGAGAGAGCATTATTTATTATTTATCAATATAGGCACTAGGATTTGTGCTTCATAAAAAAGTAAGTAAAATGAGATATCTACCGATTTAATATCAAGCAATTCAGGATCTGAAGCAGAGACAAATTTTTATGGGCAATAGCAGCAAGGGGTACATGAACAAGGTTAATAGCAAGGGTTTAGCTGGATTAATATTGATAACTGTGGGAGTATTATATATATATAGATATATATATACTTAGTGGGGCACCAAACCAAGTTAGGCACAAGGCCAGTTTTATATACTCATCATCTTCCTGAACTTTAAAAATCAATGTTGCCCTTTAGCTAGATGAGTAACTCTCATTGAGTTTGGAGACCCCAGCTACCTGGGTTTTTGGTATCAGTATTATCCTTCCATTTAGATGAGTTACTCTCTCAAGTTAATCATCCTTATCTGATAGAGGCAGCTGAAAGTGAATGACATGGTTTTAACTGGGATTTGAACTCTCATGATACAATCCCAGAGTCCAAGCTTTTACCACACTTCTACACCTTAACTGATAATTATGGGAATAATAATAATAATAATAAACAAAAAGTGTCTTTTTTTGTTTTGTTTTGTTTATCATCTCATCATTGCTGTTAGCCAATGATAGTTAAGCTAAATGTACCAAATGTTGCTTCAATTCAAAAAAACAAAAGTCAATTCATGTCTAACAGGTTTAGTGCAATATATGAATTGATTTTCTACAATATATTATCTTTTCTATTTGTTTTACAAAGAAATTAATAAACCTGACGTTCTTTATCTTTTTGTAATCAACTCTAGAATACCATTGACTAATAAATACAGTCAATGTCAAATATCACTTCTTTCTCCCTACGTCCTTCCATTTCCCTTTAAATTCTGTTTAATCCAATCAAAAATCATTATTCATAATCATATTACCCTTGTTTAAGCTTATTGAATCTGTAACAATGGAAGTAAATTTCTAAAGTCTATCTGAAAAAAAAGTGTTTTATATGAGAGAATGAATTAAAATCCAAATATTAATTTTATGAATTGAGACATAAACACATCTCCATCTATTGGATTTTAAAAAGAGATAATTCATAGTTTCTTAGAAATGAACAAATACATTTAAATCTACTCAATCCCACAATACTATGAAAGTGAAATCCACTGTCTTGGCTGAGCTTGAACGAGGAGGAGTGTATTATGATTATTACCAGTTTACAATAATAACAGGTTACACTGAAATCTTAGAACATGAAAGTAGTTTCAACATTTAAATGATATTCAAAAAGAAAAATAAGATAATGATTGTGCATTTTGAAGTAAAAATTTGAAATATTATTATTTGGAAGAGGCAATGTTTATTTTAGAGAATTGTGGTTTTAAATACTAATGAAATGAATGTTTGTTCACAGAAAAAGGAGGAAAAGAAGGAAAAAAGAAAAAAAAGGTAAAAAGAGAAGAAAAGAAAGAAGAAAGAAAAGAAAGAAGAAGAAAGAAAAGAGAGAAAAAAAATGGTCATCAAAAATTGAATGAAACAAAAATAATTTCCCAATAACTTTAAACCAAACCCTCAATTAAAATAAGAATAAAATTCTAAAAATCCTGCTTATAAAATAAAAATCCAATCATAAACAGAAATTTTACATGAAAAATCAGCCCCAGATTAATTCCACTTATCATTGTCCTACATAACCAGACAGATAATGACATACGTTGAAGAAAAATCTATATTCAGGAGATTTAGCTACTCTTCATTTCTTCGAGGAAACTTTTTTTCTATTTATTTTTCACATTTCTAATGCAAAAAGTTTAACTGTAAAATTCTATGAAAGATTTTTTTTATAATACTAACAGCATAGCCAGGCGTTAGTTGTGCAAATCAGATTTTAGGTAAGGCCAAAATATATATTTAAATCAAATTATAACATTATGACTCAATGCAAAATCTTGTACAACTCATAGTACCACACAACTGTTTTGATCTTAATGGATCTCACTAGCGACACACAATGCTGTTACCATTCCAAACACCACTGGAGATTTGTATCTGTAGACCACGTCGTGTGAAATAAACACTGATGACTGGCCATCAACACGGTTATGCATTCACACTCGCAATTTTCATTGTTTTAATTAATTGTAGTTGCACTTTTTGTTCTAGAAGCAGAATTTTTCGATTATCAACACTTATTGGGTATATTCCGAAACATCACCTATCTAAAATCACTCTCAGGCACTGTAAGTACATACAACCATATAAATTTTCAAGAAAATTGGCCCAGTTATTTACCCAAACACACAAAGCTCCATTTATATAGTAGTTTAGATTAGTTACAATCAGATATTAATTAAAAGACACATTTCTGATACACAATGTTTTTGTATTTTTAGAGGAATTTTTCTGACAATTGTCCTCATCTTTATTTTTATATTTTTTTAAAACACTACGTTTCGACCGGGTAAACCTTCGGTCTTCATCGGGTGGGGATGGAATTGTGTTCATGTTTTTTTAATTTTAAAGGGGCCGCAATGCTCATTGGCTTCACAGATTCATTGTAAAGCAAAAATTACCAAAATAATTAATTATTGGGATTAAATTAAAAAAAAAATCATAATCACACTTATCTAAATGTGATGGAATTATCAATCCGTCCCTCTTTGTGTCTCTTTTATATATATATTTGTATACTATATATATGTATATATAGACTTTGATCGAAGCCTATAGTATGTTTTGGGTGTGCAAGTTGCCCTTTTTCAGGGTAAAGGGGCAGCAAGGCGCATTCTGCATCAGGGCTGCTATGTGGCTAAGCACGACACTGCAATTCAGCTAGACTACATCCAACCTTTCTATCTAGGAAGTATTTTTTAGTTTTTCCTTTTTTATTTGATGTTGCAGACAAACCTAAGTAATCAGGAAAATATTTCTATCAAGACAAGCATATGTGTTGCTTCATCCACAGTCGACTCAGACATTTGTAAATAAGAAGCTTATGAAAGTCAGTCTGCCTATACTGGACTATTCAATGTTGTAAAGAGCTAGACATTAAGATTATGAATAAAATACTCATCCAACTGAAATGAAGCCAGGAAGCTTCACTATCACCTCTGTCACTAATTGGTTATGTGAAAGTATTAAGAAACAAAATTCCAAGCATTATTTGAAAATGATGACAAGTTTTAGCAATCTCAAGTGGGCTGGGACATATTTACAAAGATAACAAATCTACCATTAAAACAAACTATTCAGCTGTGCATTGACAAAGCAACTTAAAGCAAGAAAGTTTAGAGCTACCTTGACATTTTTTAGCACTGCTTTTAGTCAATTCCTCAATAGGCCTTACATTTTAATTGTGACTCAGAAAAACCAAATGCAACAAAAGTTGAAATAATTTTGTTTTCATCCCATTTACAAAATAAAGGGGAGGTCCATTTGAGGTAGTGGATATGCAGTTGATTTTCAGAATCATAATACACAAGTTTGAATCCCAAACATTCTGCTCATGATCAGTTTTAAACTAATACCCTTGGGAAAAATATAAATCCCACATTATTTCCTATAGTTATTAAATAAATAACACCTATTGTGTAATTAAAAAAATACTTGTGGACAAAAATGAATGTTTATAGAAAATGATAATTCTTGGCATTACCTAAAAAGTTTTAAATGCCATAAAACACGAACAAAGAAATTAAGGAGAAATGCATTAAAAGTTTGGTTATTTATGGCCTGAAAGATGGGATTTGGGTTTCTTATGTCTGGTGTACAAAAGGCATTCTGAAATGGATTTAAAAGATTCTTTTTTTTTTTTCAGGCAAAGAACTTCCTATTATCAATAGAATATCATTGAAGAGCCTAGAATAATCTATTCCCTGCAGAATGATTTAACGCCTTTATGTGAGACCTAATTGAAATAGCAAATGCCTGAGATGGATTCCAATTTCAGTGATAAATGGCTGATTTCAATCTGAAAATGGTTAATGAATATGAAAGTTCATGAAATTGTAAATCTAATGTCATTGGAACAAGAAGAGCCAACCATAGCAGGAGGTTAGACGGACTATGAAACATGGTCAAACAATCAGCTAAAACTATATTATTAGCTCAAAAAACTGTTTTCTAGTAACCAGTGAAAATATAGATAATTATTAGATCAATTTGCAATAATTGCAGGAAATTTCCAACTTTGTCTGATTATTCATCTCAATACATGTCAAGGATAATAACTCTTTTCAATCAGAGCATATTCTATTACCAGATTATTCCAAGGAGGCCTTTTGCAACAATTTCAAAGAAGAGATCCTCATCCAAATCATCAAATTAGAGTTCTACTATGATATTTACAACAAAATCATAAAAAGCAGAACAATGAACTAACAACAATCTATCATTGGTATTTACTATGTATGGGAACATAAAAGCCATTGCTTCTTCTAGTCAAGATATTAAAATAATAAGAGTTGCTAACTCCAAATCAGTGGGCCTTGTTGCTAAGGAGGGGGAGATAGGATATAGAACAAATGAATGAGCAGCTGGATGGAGAGATCTAGATTTAGATTATATGGAAGTTTTATTATTGATTTTTGTTTTTGAAACAATGAAATTTGATAATCTGTCCAACTACTTTTCTGACTTTTGTTCTCATCCTATTACCTTCACAATGTTTTGACCAATAAACAATGAAACAGAATGAGAGCAGGCTTCCTCTGCGGTTTGAATAAAAGGTTAAGTTCAAAATTTCATGAAGATCCTCGATTATGATAAGAAAATTCTTGAGTTCGATCATATGAAGAGAGTCGAAGGGTTCATCAGACCAAAAGCTGTAAAGGTAACTATGATGTGTAAAGGATGAAGAAAACAGTTTGTAAAAAAGACTTATTCATCATCATTTGTAAAAATCACTCCCATTTTCTACGATTCAATCTAGAACAAACTTAATTCAAGCCCATAGTTTAGTTTTCAATAATGACTGTTGCTTTGTTGAGGCATTGAAACAAAAACTTGCAGGTGATGTTTTTTTATTTGTTTTTTGTTTTACCATCCCAAACTAATTTGGCTTGAAATAGAATCTCTTTAAATAGAAAACTAAAAACATCCCTGACATGAATATTGGAAACAAAGCATGGATGCCTTTTGAATATTTTAAACTTAGGTTTTCGACCATAAATCATGTTGCTGTTTGTGGTGGTGGTGAGTAGGAAGACCTCTCTCCCCACCTATTCAGGCTTGGACCAGTCTTCTGGTTGTTATAATGCTTTTGCAATCTCAGAGTATTCTGAGACTCTCAGTCCTCACCCTAAGGGGTTACTCTAATTGAGGATGTTTTTAGCTCACATAATCAGTTGTTGTGAGTGCAAAGGAGAGGGAAGGTCTTTCAGGTCGAATGCTTAATGCAGTTGACTGATCATGCCACAAACATACCAGCCAGCCTGGTACAGTACCTGATATTCCTAAGTGGTCACTCATCTTAGTAGTAAACAGCCTCTAAATTGTTTAACAAATTAAAAAATATCCACTGAATCAAGCTTAATTAATGCAAATACAGCAAATAATATTTTGAGAGAAAAAAAAAGGATTACAAAAAACAAAGAGACTTTTTACAACTGAACTTTGATTTGAAATTAATTTGTTTTTGAAAAAAAAGTTACAAGACAAAAATAAATGTGTGACACATGCAGGTAGGTATGTACAATGGTATTAATAATGGACACCAATATGAAAAGACACTAGTATTTATAAAGGAAATGAAGCTTTATTTTTTTATTTACTCCATCAGACAAAATAGAAGAATTTCTTACATTTTAACACAAAGCCAAAGTAGGTTTTGTTTATTTTTTTTCTTTTGTTTTTATTAATGAGTAAAATTATTGTGAATAAGGTATGAAAGGTCTGCTTTTTTTTAACTTGTTACTTGCACGTTCTATCTTCATGGAACAACACAACCATCACAATCTAGCTTCAATTATTCAATTAATGGCATAATCATTTTAATAAATGGTAAAAAAACAGCCAAGAAGAAAATAAGATTAAATAAAAACTCAATTTTTAGATCATGTAAAGAATTGGATAGAAATGATAAGGAAGAACGAAGGAATAGAAGGAAAGAAGGAAGGAATAGAAGAAAGGAAGGAATGGATAGGAAGAAAGAAATGGAAGGAGGAGTGGAAGGAAGAAAGAAATGGAAGGAATGAAAGAAAGAAATGGAAGGAATGAAAGAAAGAAATGGAAGGAATGAAAGAAAGGAATGGAAGGAAAGAAAGGAACGAATGGAAGGAAGAAAGGAACGAATGGAAGGAAGAAAGGAAGGAATTGAAGAATGCAGGAATGAGGAATGGAAGAATGAAGGAATAAAAGAATGAAGAGATGGAAGAATGAAAGAATGAAGAGATGGAAGAATGAAAGAATGAAGAGATGGAAGAATG
The DNA here is from genome assembly GCA_034780655.1 of Idiosepius hallami. Taxonomy (NCBI): domain Eukaryota; kingdom Metazoa; phylum Mollusca; class Cephalopoda; family Idiosepiidae; genus Idiosepius; species Idiosepius hallami. The sequence continues at coordinate 21,838 of JAUZSX010290811.1, forward strand.
AAAGAATGAAGAGATAGAAGAATGAAAGAATGAAGAGATAGAAGAATGAAAGAATGAAGAGATAGAAGAATGAAAGAATGAAGAGATGGAAGAATGAAAGAATGAAGAGATGGAAGAATGAAAGAATGGAAGAATGAAAGATTTTCATTTATGAAAGCCTTCTGACTTCTCTCATTATCATGCAGAGCAACTTAAATAAAATAAATGATCCCAACATTGTTTGAGAAAGAAGTGAATTCCTTCAAGTCATTTGTCAATGTGCTCGGAATGAGAAGAAAAAGAAGATGAAGTAATCCCTGATGATCAGGAGATCAGTAATCAATTGACATCAACATACGGAAATCTTGGATAATTTTCTCATTCAATTAAAAGAAAATTGCTTTCTTGGCAACTGCAAGCATTTTTTTTTTTGTTACTTGTGTCAATAAATCTCATCATAAGATCAGAAATTGTAATTAATGATTCTCTCTCTTTAAGAAAAAAATACAGAAGAAACAAATTAACAAAAATCAAATCAATGACAATACCCAACACACACACTTACACACATATATATTTATATGTACACACACACACACTGACACATATTTATATATACACAAACACACACACACACACATATATATTTATATGTACACACACACACTGACACATATTTATGTATACACAAACACACACACACATATATATATATATATATAAATGTAGATAGTATTCTCTATCCGGGTATTATGATAAACAAAATGGACTCTACTACAGTATTGAGCACTTTTTTATTTATTATCACCTTCCTCCCTTCATATTTGGAGTAATACCCTTTGGAAAGGTCTAAATACCCACATTCCCTCCAGCTATGGATCAAATTGTGCTAGTTAAAAATCTATGTGTGATAATAAGAATGTTTTGTATTAATCATTTCAAAAGAACTTTTTTTTTCCTCTTTCAACCATTATGTTCACTTATCTGTTATGCGTCTTCCATTACCCTTAAAGCCATTCATATCATTGGATGTCTACAACTGAAATGAAAGTGTCCATTGCTATTGTTGCAAATGTTGCTGCTCTGCTAACCTAAATATTACTTTAAAGAATTTCATCCAATTCTGATTTAAATTTTTAATTTTCTTTGCAGAGAGGGGAACATCTACCAATTGTAATCTCATAGATAAAGGTTTTTATGCTGTAAGCAAAAACATACCTCAAAGCCAAATAAAAAAGAGTGATACAATAAAAAGGAAACCTCACTACTGACTAATGATAGAAACAATAATACTAACAGATACGATTCATTTCTTCTTAATTATTCTTAAATGATTTAAAGTTAAAGATATCCTTAAGATGATGCCTGTTTTATCATTATCATTATTATTATTCTTTCCCAATTATAAATTCCGTTAGTTTTTTTGTTTTTTTTGTATTTTCTCCCTTTTAATTAAAGAGAGTGATTCTTTTTAAATTCTCAACTAAAGTTCTTTCATAATTTTGAAAGTATCATGATCAAAAATTAGATGTAGAAAATCTAACACGACAATGAATAAAAGAGTTATGAAGAATTGTCATAAAATATATCAATGAAATTGAAGAAATAAGAATAGTTTCTGTAATTTTCAATCATCGATCTTCAAAAATCAATCAAAAACCAGGAAATTATCCAATCATTACAAAATTTTCACCAATTATTAAGTGAATAATAATAATCTTAATAAAGGTTTAATTTTTTTTTAATAATTATCTTTAATTTGTCTAAATGTACCACCACCTCTTTATGCTTTTTTTTCTTTTCTTTTTTTTGTAACTAGTTTTACTCCACTCTAATGGCATGTATTTTTGGAAAGGAGAGAGAATGAACATTGAAGGCTAAAAAAAAAACAAATAATTAAAAAAAAAAAAAAACTAGATGATGGTTTGGACAAAAATGAGAATGACAATCCATAAATAGATTGGATTTTATTTTGTTTATGTTTTAACATATGAAATGTCATTAATTTTTTATAATAATTATTTTTTTAAATTATCATTAAAATAAATTTTCATCTTTTTTGTTTTTAAATAAAATTAAAAAAACATGCATATTTGAATTCTAAAAAAAGATTTTTTTAAAATATGGTTTGGCATTTCTCACACCAAATAAACCATTAAACAGAAATTATTTTCGCTATTCTGAAAAAGTTTAAAAAAACAATTATTTCTATGGTTATCTGAAATTAAATTTAATAATTAAATCAACAAAAAACTCATATCAGATACACTTAAAAATGTTATTTCCTCTTTCCAGTGATTAATTTTAATAATTTAGTTGACATTAAGAAGAAGATGAGTGGATAATTATGAAATAAAATTGAAAAATTATTTCACTCATACATTGGTTTCACAGATCAACAGATTTTGGAAGTAATGGACAAATTCTGGAGCTTCCAATTTCATTGGAAAGTCAAATGCACTACAGACAAAGTCTAATTTTATATTAAAAATGTTGAATTTACTTCATTATGTTGTTAATGTACAGTATTTACGTATTTATTTTAAAGTTTTACTTAATCTTTCTCTGAAGATATTTATTCAAAATATGTTTTGTCTAGAGAAGACACAAAAATTCTATTGTTTACAAAATAATACTCTAACAGAATCTAGATGAGAAAAGGTTATATCTACTTACGCCTCCCCTCTTTATTTGACCCATTCATTAAGATAAAAATTTTATTGATATTTAACAACTAAGATGAGGAAAACTAAGAAAATGCATGAAAATGAGCAATGTTAATTTCAGTAATGGTGTAAAGCCACATTGTCTAAGACTCACTCACTAGATAATACCAAGAAATATTATTTAAATGAAATTGAAGTTAGTAGAACAGCAAGTAACACAGTAGCAAAAGCTACTAAAAAACCATATAAATAGTAAAACTGTCAAGAGTGCTTATATAAGCTATTTGAAAAATTTAGTACTGACTAGTCATAGAAAATAAGAATAAGTGAGTCACCGCTTACTAAGAGGAGAGAGTTTCTTTTACACAAAACCACCAATCAAATTAAGCTAGGTTTAAACAACACCCTTAAAGTAATTCTATAGTTCAGGAACAAACAAGAAAGAACAAACAATGTCAATAAAATAAAAAGATTTCTAGAAATAGTTCTAGATAATTTATTCACGAAAAATAACAATGTCATTTTATGAAAATAAAAAAAATTATAAACATCACTAAACAAAAATTATAAATAAGATTTTCAAGGAAATATCATCATTAAAGGTTTGAACTAATTTATTTTTTAAATTTAAAAACGCATTTCAGCATAAGTGTGTAAACACATGGACTTTTACTCGTTGAGTTGCATTACAAATTATTTGTAGGAAGGATTTGTTAAAAGGGTGTGTGCATGTGCACCTGGGCCACATTGCTTAAAAAGTACAAAAAATATTATTTAAGCATTGAAAACTGAATTTATTTTTGATATGACGATGGAAATTTTGCTTGGCATTGTTTCCATAAAATATAGAATAAATTGCTTGATGGGTCATGTTAAGTCGGGAGAGCAGCTCATCTAAGTGAAGGGTAACACCATAAGTAAAAAGCCTGGGTAAGAGCACGTAAATAGGGCCTTGTGCCAAACTTGGGTTGGTACTCACCAAGTAAATATAATATAACCATTATCATCATCATTGAAATGATCAACAAACAATTGGGCCTAAATGAAATTGAAATTTTCCAATTTCTTTTTTTTTTTTTTTTAATCAATCTGATGAAATTGATTTATTAAACAAAACTTTAAAAAGTTATTTTAAAAAATGGTTTAACTTTTAAAGTTATTAAAGTACAGATTTTGAATAATTGAAGGGGGGGGTCATAAATGTCAAGAGATTGGCAACAAAATAAAGAAAGAATGAAATTCATTTTCTTTCCAAAATTAATTTAGAGATTTTTTTTTGTTTTAAATTTAAAAGAGTTCATAATTCATTCCTCTATCTTAAATACATAAAAATAACTTTTTAACTATTAAATTATCATTCATTGGAGGAATGTTCCCCAAAACTAGAACATTTACCTTTTATAGAAAAGAGATCTTGTTTTCAGATTTATTCATTAAATACCCATCATTGCTAGAAAGAAAAAAAATTAAGAGTGGGGATTCTATCTTCTTTAAGTTATACGTTTTATAACACACTGAAAGGATATATTTACTAAGTTGCAAACCAACCCAAGTTAGGCACAAAACCATTTTTATGTGCTCATTATATCTCTGGTCTTTTTTTGCAATTAGTGTTGCTCTTCACCTAGATAAATTACTCTCCCAACGAGCTCCATCTGCTTGAGGCAACTAAAGGTGAATGTAATAGTTTTGACTGGGATATGAACATCTAATAGGATTTCAGACCCAAGCTACCACACAGTAAGAAATTAAAACATAAGTCCCATTTAAATTTGGATTCAAATAATTTTGTTAAATTCATATTTCAGAATAAGCACAACAAATTTGGCCCTTTCATCTTGGGGTTCAAGTTGCCTAGACAAAAATAATAGAGAAAATCTTGAAGTAAAAAAAAAGAAGGTGGCAAAACAGACATTTTTGAGGAAAAAAAATACATTTTTCATTCAATATGTGGAAGATAGTCATCGAAAAAAATATTTGCAAAAAGATAAGCATTTTATTATTTTTAGTCACCACTTGGAAAAAAATCACTCTTAAATGTAGATACATGAGAAGTCGATGGGTGATGAGAAACATGGGATTTGTAATAGCTAAGTGTAAATTTTAGTCATCTTGACGATTGGGCTTAATACCCTTAAGAAAGAGAATCATCTATTAATTGAATAGGACAACTATTGTTCTAATAAGCAACTAATAAAAAAAAAATGTAAAAGATAGTTATAGCAAGAAATTATTATGGAGGTTGATATGTTGGATAACCAAACAAGAAAAAATCAATCTTTGTGAATGCATATCACAATTCTCAGTTAAAGATAGAGTTGAATCCTGAAATATAGACCTTTTCTACAAAGACCATAAGAGGAAGTGGAGGGGGGGACATGTTTTTTCAAAAAAGAAAAATGTCTCTTCATGATTTTGATAACTGACTTTTAATCAAGAAGAAAATTTATGGGAAAAAGAAAATCAGAATTGGTCACTAATTTTTATTATTATTATTTTTTTTTCTTTTTTTAGAGATAAAACAAAAAAGCAAGACAAAGAAATTATAATAATAATAATAATAATAATAATAATAATAAGAAGAAGAAGAAGAAGAAGAAGAAGAAGAAGAAGAAGATTAAGATATTATTCCAACTTGTTTGATTTATTGAGAATCAGTAAGCATTTAAGTATGGCAACTCATATTTCAGATAAGAGAACTACAAATCATATCTTTTCTTTGATTACTCTATCAAATGAAAAATGAATCTGATTATTTTTGTGATGATCATTCAACAAAGCAATGAATTACAATAATAATAGCAACAAAAATAAAATAAAGATTGTTTATTGTCTATATTTCTAAGGACTCTTTTTTTTTTTATTATTATTTTTTCAATCATTATTATATTCTTATAGCAGTCTATATTTACAAAATGAAGCAGTTTTTTACACTTTACATTTAAGACTAGTCTGCTTATCTGCTCTGATTCCAGACCATGTATCTAGTAATTTTCATTGGTTTATACAAAGACTAAAAAGTGGGTAATATTAAACTTAAATATCTCAACAATTTGTGACTACACTCATACTTTGGTTTAATGTACAAAGCACTGGTCCGATCATCTCAATTTTCTAAAGTTTCTGACGAATACGCATACAGTATGCTATGAATGCCTATTATAAACAATAACATAAAGAGCCAGTTTCTAATTGTTTTATCAACTAGAGTTTCTGTACCACAGTTAAATTAACCGATTTCTCTCTTTTCACTGAAGCTCTAGACGGCATGGTTAATGTATCTGTATCTTTGATACAAAAATTCAAGCAGAAAAAAAAGGGCAACACAAAAAAAGAGGGAACAAAAATAAAGTGCAAGGAAATACACTTGCTGGAAGATTGATGTAAACAAGGCAAGTGACCGCCAACTAGCGGTCAGTTTGGGAATCAACAGACTTTGTAGTGTGCATAACTTTCAAATAAAAATCAAAAACTCCAGTATTTCTGAAATCCATTAAATGGGGCTTCATTGACAAATCATTCTAAAGCCAATGACAAAGCTAAAAGTTGATTTGAACAATCAGGTCAAATGTTGTAACCAATTAGCTGCACTCTTCAAGGCAGTGATGGACATCTTGATTATAGCAGATCATTAAGGACAGAAAAAAAAAAAAATTTTTTATTTTAATAACCTAATTTCGAGGACTTTTTTTTACATTAAGTAGGTCAGTCTTTTTTCCAGTAGAACAAGTCTGAATAGATTATATTAAAAGGCTATTCTTTAAAAGAAAAGACATTTTTATTGAGAGCTTTCAAAGGGAAACCCGGCTTGTATATTAAACTAGAACACCCATGACCCATTGAGTCAAATAAATATTTAAATTAATATTCATTTGTTGATACAACCTAAAAAGATTTTAAATTCAAGATAAAATAAAATGAAATAAAAACTTTATTTGCTTATTTTACTTTTTATTTTAATAATAGTAAATTCTAAGGCACACCTGATTAATCAAAATTTCAACATTTATTTTTTACAATAAAAATTCAGTTAAAACATAGAAAAACAATGTTTGCTTTTTTTCTTAAAATGTAAAGATATAATGTCCAATAGAATTAGAATGCTATACAAATGTTATGACTGAAAAGTAAACAATAATATTGACAGTTAAATTAAAAACCATTATAATAATAGTAAATAATATTTACCAATTGGAAAATCATTTATAAAAATAAATGAAAAAAAAAAGATTAAAGAGATAATCCAGGAAAATGATTCAAATTATATCAAGGTTAGATAATTCTCAACAATCTGATAATAGCAAAACTATCATTATTTACATCAGATTAAAAATTAAAGTAATTCAGGGATTTACAAATTTTGCTTATATATATATATATATATATATATATATATATATATATATATAGTTAGATAGATAGATCGATAGATAGATAGATAGATAGATAGATAGATATAAAGAGAAACACATTC
>JAUZSX010290812.1:0-14217 GCA_034780655.1 Idiosepius hallami
TTGTATGTGTTTATGTCTATAGTAATCATTGGGCAAGTGTATCAGATGACGACTGCCACAGCCGCTGCTGCGATTTTCCTTGTGACCAGTTTTTTACCCTTGTTGGGAAAATTTTGCAAGCCTGATTTTGGTGCCCCTGCACCTTGGCGCCCGGGGACATATGTACCCCGGCGCCCCCCTCTAGCTACGCCTCTGTCTGAAGGCCCACGGGGACCAAGACGGAGGACAGCCGTACTCGACAACGAGTGATCCCCGATAATGATAATGATGATGATGATGATGATGATGATGATCCTCTATTGTTTTTGGCTTGTTTTTAGTGCGATAATTCAACAGAGCCCAAATATTCGTTGATCGCATGAAAGTCAAAATTTCATTCGTCGGGTGGGGTGGGGGTAGAGATTGTTGTGGGGGGCGGATTCGAAAATGTTTTCTAAATTCTTTTTGTTTGGTTTCCTTCTCTTTGTAAAGAATGAAACTCGGTTTCAATTCTCGTGTGATCTTCCCATGTGTCAAGGGTATAAAAGGAGGTTAAGCCCTGAGCAGAAGAAGAACAAGATGGCGATTGAGAAGAAACGGTTGGAAAGTTTTGGGTAACTTTGAGGGCAGAGCGTGATCTGTTTGAGGGTAAGGGGGTTACAAGAGAATGGGTTGAGAGAGAAAAAAAGAAAGAAAGAAAATAAGAAAGAAAGAAAGAAAAGAAAGAAATAAAGTCAGGAAAAGAAAAGAAAGAAAGGAAAAAGAAAGGAAAGAAAGACAGGAAGGAAAATGAAAGAAAGAAACAAAAAAAAAAGAAAGAAAAACAGGAACAAAGAAAGAAAGAAAGTAAGAAAAGAAAGAAAGAAAGTCAGGAAAAGAAAAGAAAGAAAGGAAAAAGAAAGGAAAGAAAGAAAGAGAGAAAGAAAGAAAAGAAAGAAAGAAAAGAAAGACAGGAATCAAAATGAAAGAAAGAAAGGAAAAAAAGAAAAACAGAAACAAAGAAAGAAAGAAAGAAAAAAAAAGAAAGAAAGAAAAGAAAGAAATAAAGTCAGAAAGAGAAAAGAAAGAAAGGAAAAAGAAAGGAAAGAAAGACAGGAAGGAAAATAAAAGAAAGAAACGAAAGAAAAAAGAAAGGAAAAAAGAAAGAAAGAACAGGAACAAAGAAAGAAAGAAAGAGAGGAAGAAAGAAAGAAAGAAAGAAAAGAAAGACAGGAAGGAAGGAAAATGAAAGAAAGGAAAAAGAATGAAAAACGGGAACAAAGAAAGAAAGAAAGAATGAAAGAAAGAAAGAAAAAAAGAAGAAAGAAAGTTGGGAAGAGAAAAGAAAGAAAGGAAAAATAAAGGAAAGAAAAAAAACAGAAAGGAAAATGAAAGAAAGAAACGAAAAACAAAAAAAAGAAAGAAAAAAGAAAGAAAGAATAAATAAATAAATAAAAAGGAGACAACGAAAGAAAAGAAGAGAAAGAACAAAAAAGAAAAATGAAAGAAGGTGCGGAACATAAAAGAAAAGTTATTAAGTCTCGACTCATTAATTTCAACCTAGGATATAAATCAACGGTGATGATGAGGACAATAGTCCAAAAGTTCGAAACACGAATCACCAAGCCTCATCCCAAGGATTGTAACATTTCGAAGATAATAATAATAAGGATGAGGACAATAGTCTAAAATTCGATACACACATCACCAAGCTCCATCTCAAGGGTTCCAATATTTGGAAGATAATAATAATTAAGTAAATGTGTCGCACGCCTCACGAGAGCGGCAACAACGAGAGCAGCAACAACGGGTGTGACATACCCCAAGGCTAGCAGTTATTACATGTGCTAAATTCACGAACTGATGATAAACTGTTGGAACATATCAGGCAGAACTGCTAAGACAAATGGACTAAAAAGAGAAACACATTTTAAGAAAGTAGACAGTGATGTATGAAATATGCATATATATATTTTCAGAACAAGATTTTCTCCATGATTTTTTTCCCATGTTTTCACAATCTTTTGGGACGACTTGTATGTTGACGGATTGAAAAAATTCCTTCGCGGGGACATTCTCTCCCATGCCCTCTATCAGCACACCAAGTTTGAGCCTGCTAGGCCCAGCTATCTCCGAGTCTATAAGGAACATACGTAACCAAAAGTGCTCACTACCTAAAGGCTCGCTTCGCTCGCTTTGGAATAAAGATGAGGACAATAGCCAGATAATTTGATATATAAATTATCAAGGCTCATCTCAGGGTTTCAAAAATTTCAAAGATAATAATAGATATGAGAAAAATAGTAAAAACGCTCAATACACAAATTATCAAGCCTCATCTAAAAAAATGTCAGCCTTTCGGTGATAATCATAATAAAGATAAAGACAATAGTCTGATTATTTGATACATATATTATCAAGGCTCGTCACAAGGCAGTTAGAATTTGGAATAATAGTACGCGAGTTCGAATCCCGTTCATTCTATTTGCATTTATAATTGGACTAAAACTCTTAGGTAGTGAAGTTGGATCATTGGTAAAAAGCTCGGACTCTGGAATCGTGGGACGCGAGTTCAAATCCCAGTCAAAACCATTGCATTCAGCTTAAAAAATGGCCTTGTGCCAAACTTGGTTGGTGCTGCTCACCAAGTATATATAATACTACCATTTGGGCTGCGACGGTGGAGCATTGGTAAAAGCTCGAGCTCTGGAATCGTGGGATGCGAGTTCAAATCCCTGTCAAAACCAGTGTATTCACCTTTAGTTGCCTCGGGCAGATGGGGCTCGTTAACTCAGGAGAGCATCTCATCTAGGTGAAGGGTAACACCGAATGTAAAAACCCCGGGTAAGAGCACGTAAAAATGGTCTTGTGCCAAACCCTGGCGACTTAAAGCAAAATAAGATACACACACAACGATATTTCAATCTACACCTTTGGACCCTGACTAAGCAATATTAAAAAGTAGCCACTCAGAGACTTTCTATTAAAAAAAAAACAAAAAAAAAAAACATATTGTGGTCGAAATATCAATGTGTCTTTTCTTGCCTTTGCTATTAAGGCCGATATATCGGCCTCCTAGGGTCGAAAGGGTTAAACAAGCTAAACCCGAGAAAAAAACAGAAATGAATTTCAGTAGATTAAGCTAAAATTGAAGAACTAAAAACATCAAATGACCCACTTTTAACTGAAGATGTAACCAAAACAAAAAATAATTCTCAACAAATTCGTATGTACTACACACCGTTTTTATTTGTGTTCGTGTGTATGTCCTTATTTTTGATTGAATCTACGTGTGCCAGGGCGCCGTACTTCGGGCCCCCGCAGACCCAAAAATTGCTCAGAGGGGCAGGGTGGAAGCTCCCTTGGGGCTGTAAGGTTTCTTGGCTGCACAGATCTTCCGTGATGCAAAATAAATTATCGAATTATTTAATCATTAGAATTAACTAGAAAATCATAATAATCACACTTGAAATATGCATCGACACGTCTCTCTTTCTGTCTATCTCCCTCAATCTTTCTCTTTCTCTGTCTCTCTCTGTCCCTCTGACTCTCTCTCTCACCCACTCTCTCACTCACACACACACACACTCTCTCTCACTCTCTCTCTCTCTCTCTCTCTCTCTCTCTCTCTATATATATATATATATATATATATATATATATTGTTTGACATGAAAACATACCTACGATTGATCTCTATCAATGTTTGCCCACTTTCGCTGAATGATAGATTTGTTACATTTAAAAGGATTTAAAATTCAAGTTCAAGTATTTAAAAATATTCACAGATCATTATTATCTGAAATAATTCACTGGTTAGTGTTAAATAAAAAAAAACATGGATCGATGAGTCAGTTTTATTCCCAGTCTTAAAAAAACTGTCTTTATTTGAAATAAGGATGAAAAGGAAGTAGAAGAAGAAGAAGAAGAAGAGAAAAAGATAATAATAAAAATAGGATGAAAAGGAATTAGAAGAAGAAAAAAGAAACATAAAGAAACAAAGAAAAATAGGAAGAGAAGACGAAAAAGAAAGGATAAGACGGACAGAAGAAGAAAAGAATGATGGAGGAATTGCAGTAGGAAAAAAATGACAACAAGAAGGAAAAAAACAAAAATGGAGAGGAAAAGAATATGGTAAAGAAACACGAAGAAGTAAATAAAGAATAATAAAATAGAGAAAAAGAAGATGAAGAAGAAAATGATGAAAAGGAGAATGAAGAAAACAAGGTGAAGAATATGATGAAAAACATGAAAGAAAAGAAGAGGAAGAAAAGAGGGAAAAGAAGAAGAGGAGAAAGAATAAGAAATATATGAAGATGAAGAAGTAAAAAGAGCGAGAATAAGAATAAAGACAAGAAGATTAAAAAATGGAGGAATTAGACGAAAAGGGTTATATATATATGCAACAGAAGAAAAAGCGTTATATATATATGCAATAGAAGAAAAAGGGTTATATATATTAGCAATTGAAGAAAAAGGGTTATATATATATGCAATAGAAGAAAAAGGGTTATATATATAAGCAATAGAATAAAAAGGGTTATATATATAAGCAATAGAAAAAAGGGTTATATATATATGCAATAGAAAAAAGGTTTATATATATATGCAACAGAAGAAAAAGGGTTATATATTTATGCAACAGAAGAAAAAGGGTTATATATATATGCAATAGAAGAAAAAGGGCTATATATGAATGGAATAGAAGAAAAGGGTTATATATATAAGCAATAGAAGAAAAAGGGTTATATATTTATGCCACAGAAGAAAACAGGTTATGTATATATGCAATAGAAGAAAAAGGTTTATGCAACAGAAGAAAAAGGGTTATGTATATATGCAATAGAAGAAAAAAGGTTATGTATATATGCAACAGAAGAAAAAGCGTTATATATATATGCAACAAAAGAAAAAGGGTTATATATGGAATAGAAGAAAAAAGGTTGTATATATAGATGAAACAGAAGAAAAAGGGTTATGTATATATGCAATAGAAGAAAAAGATATATAAGAAAAAGAAGAAAACGAAGAAAAAGTAGAAGAAAAAGAAGAAAAAGAAGTAGAAAACTAAAAAGGGGAGAGGCAGAAAAGGCAGGAAGAGAGTAGAAGAACTGGTCATTGTTAGTTTTTCTTGTTTTTCTTACCAAAATGTTTTTGAATCTAATCAATTTAAAACAAATAAAACATCAAAAAGCAGATGTTGATATAGCGGCACTAATCAACACCGAATCCTGCGGAGACCCAGTGGGTGTGGTCAGTATTTTCTCATTGGTTGGGTTAGGGTTTTGTTATTTGAAAACAGCTAATGAATAAAGGAAAAGATTCCGGGTCTCTTTTTGACTGCGAATAAAGTGGCTTTTTGTATGTGAAGCCCGTCTATCAGGATGACGATGACAATAGTATCTCATCCCTCAAAGCCGGCTTCTCCGCTAGAATTGTGAGAGAGTTTGGTAAGTAGGACCATATTTCGAGGTGAGGTCACTTTGGGAGAGGGGGTTCTGTGCGTCAGTGTGAACAGACCGTGGCGAAGTTAGTGAGTGGCCTCTCTGTTCCGATCTTAGATGAAATACAAGATCTGTGGTGGCCACCAAGGAAGAGATAGAAAGAAGAAGTTCACAGAAGAAGAAAGATATAAGACGTTAAGGATGATGGAGCTGCATGAAAGGTTGAAGGAAAAGCTCGCAACGGGACACTGAAACGCCTTTTCTCACTCGGTGGTCATCACTACTGTGGTCTGAACACAACACACATAAAAAGACGTGCAAACACACATGCATATACATACATATCATTGGTATCATTGGTAAAAAGCTCGGGCTAGGAAATAGTATTACGCGGGTTCAAATCCCAGCCAAAACCATTACATTCACCTTTAGCTACCTCGGGCAGATGGGGCTCGTTAACTCAGGAGAGCATCTCATCTAGGTGAAGGGTAACACCGAATGTAAAAAGCCCAGGTAAGAGCCCGTAAAAATGGCCTTTTGCCAAACTTTAGTTGGTCCTCACCAAGTAAATATGATATATATACATATGTCTGATGGCTTAAGACGTGAGAAGTTGACATTCATTAAAACCATTAGCCCTGTATCTACAATTATCAACTACTCATGTTCTGATATTGAGCCTTTTCATTATAAATATAAAGAACAATGTTTTCAATGAATATATATATTTACACACACAGAGGCTAGTTCACACTATAGCACACCGGCGCGGGTGACAAGCAGAGTGTTTGCGAGCTGAGGAGTGAGGAAGATTTTTGCGCAAAGTGATTAGATCCATGTAAACAAATATTTACTTAGCAAGTCTTAAAAATATTTAATGTTGATTGATATTTTTTGCTGCATTTTGCACCTTGGTTTCTCCCATTTAAAAAGTATATAAGAAGTTTTTTGTTTGTTTTTGTTTTCGCTTTAATGCATATCAACATTTTGGGTCATTTAATGCCGAGTAGAATTATTTTTGAGAAACGTTCTTTTGACCACACATTGTACTTTTTTAAATGATTAACGCAATTTGCACTAATCCATAGTCAAAGAAAATGTAGATAATTACACCTTTCCTAACGGTATTGCTCAAATGTGAACATAAATGGAACATATAAGATTTGAACTCGTGTATTACGTGCCTAAAGTTTAACTAGAAGTACGTAAATAATATTTTATGCTATGAGTTTTTACAAAGACGTTTAAGCAAACACAACAGCAAAATCTAATTAAAGCTTTTATAGGGATGATATAGTGGATGAAAAATGGTAATATTATTAAGGGTATCGATGTCGGGGGAGAAAAAGTTTGGTTTGGCATCGGTTGATTTCTTCGGGTCTCGGGGTCGGTCGGGTTTTCCCGAACATGACGTAATAGACGATATATAAATAAATGCCACATCGTGAAGAAAAAGAAAGCTGTAAAACTATATCTCCATCATTGAGTTGTTAGAAAATGGAATATGTAGGGAAATGAACATTTTAGATTGAGATGAAAATTGAAAATCAACCAGGAAAGGAATAGTGGTGTGCAAGGAACGAACGAGGTAAGAATAATTCAGGGAAATTTAAAGAAGACGTGTAAACGAAGAACTCTGCTCAGCCCTGAAGATGAGAGCGAAGGATTTTGTTCAAGAGAAAGTCATGCATGATTGCTGGCTTTTACAAGCTTTCGTGAATCAGACCCTGTTTTCAACCCTATTCTAGAGACTCTAGTCTACCTACCGTGTAAACTTCATCGTAATATAACCGACGAGGTAGGAGTTTTTTTTTCTTTTCAAAAGTTGTGATTTGTATTTAAAAGATAAGTCAAATAAAGATCTTCTTGATTCCGGCAAGTTGCAAATTCCTGTTTTTTTATAAACCTTCTACAAGCAGTAGGAAAATTGCAGGACAGTGAGAACACCAATTAAAACGCACTGGGACAGTCTCAGTTGCCAGAAAATGAGTTCCTCCAGATTTTTCATCTGAGACAGAATATGTTTGAATCGGCCTTGCTTTTGAAACAACCTTAAACAAAAAATGGTCACCGTTTCCGCTCTATGCTACAGGCTAAATAAAGTGTAATGTTTAGATTGAAGCGATAATTTGACTATCAGATACCCGTGTTCGACGCAGGTGCTTTCTTAGCTAATTGATCGGACTTTTTTCGTTGACATAAAAATAATTGTTTTATATTATGTTTATCATTGACTCAAACAACTCGCTCGCTATTTAGACAGCGTTCTGGTCGTTCATCGAATAAAGAAAGAATGAACAGAAAGAATAAAAAGGGGAGAAAAAAAAAGAAGAAAATCGTCTGTTTTTTCTGCATTTGAATTTTTTCGACCCAACTCTGCACTCCAATCGGCCAATTAATTTTGTCGAACTTTATTTTTCTTGTGTAAATACATGTATGATTAGTTCTGATATTTATTTAACAGGCAAACCTATATTTTATTCAGATAAAATCCATCAAATTGATCCGTTAATTTATTTTCTTGTTTATGTTTCTTTTAATATTAAAGATATTGCAAGGCCGGTGACTAATAGCTAAGATACAGCGAGTTTTAAAAAAAGATAGGAAAATCCTTTTTATTGACATAAAATCAGCATATTTTCAAATACTTCCCTAAAAAAGTTTTTTAGAAGTATTTTAGAGAATATTTTTTATTGTGTAACTGTAACCATTCTTAATTTTGGCCGACTTTTAAAAAATAGGTTCGCTTGTATTAACATAGCTTTATGTAAAGTTTCACATACATTTGGTAATTTAACCATTTGGACCCTAAGAGGCTTATATATCGACTCTGATAACATAAAGCAAAAGAAGACATTCCATTATTTTGGCTTTAATATGTTCCTCTGATATAACGATTTGAGTGACTACTTGGTAATTTTGATAAGTCGAGGTTCAATGCATAAAACTAAAAATTAAGCACGGGAACAAAAAAATCAATTAACAGACCACGAGAAAGGATGGATTAAAAACCCTTTCATTTGTCAAAAAAAGCAATTACAAATCAAAACAGTAATTCAACGTCGTAAAAAATAATCGAAGAAAAAGAAAAATTATGGAAAGAAAACATCTGGTGGCAGGAAAAAGGTTCACCCTCACAGAGAAACGAGGATTACCCATCGTGATGACTTATACAAAGGAATTAGTTTGATGGTATTAATAGCTTATAATAATCTTAAATGTTCCTTACCCACTGTATGGTGTACAGTTGAAAAAATTCCCAATCCTCGAATAATAGCTGAGGCGATCCTGCAACTGCATAAAAGTCCGATCCCGTTGAAAATCGATTTAATTGATATGAATAAAACGAGTAAACTCATCTTACTGAATAGTACTTTAGTTTACAAAAGTCAATTAAATAGGATAGTAGTACTGTATATTTAAAGATTTTGTTGGTGTGAGGCAAAATTTAATGATTCGAATGATTTCATGCTCGCTTTTGTGTTAATTTTGATTGGTGAATTTTGAATTCTTAATTTTGATCCTTCATAATCTATTTTTCCGATTCAAAACCAAGCAGAAAGTGCTCCCTATTTCTGAATTGCTTCTTATATCGAATTTACAGTCTATAGACCGAAAATTTTCCTGGTAGTTGATCAGTGACTGTTTCACAAACAAAGATACAATGATGACCGCGTAGGCAAAAAACTAACAGTCACCAAAGTCTGTTGACTCTGTGTCTACGCTTAACTAATATATACGCTCTATCACTGATATTGAGCACTCTAACTATGAATATAAGCAATATCACTATACAGATTAATATATATATATATATATATATATATGTGTGTGTGTGTGTATATTAATAAATTATAGAAAAAACGTCATGAATACCAAACATAAACAAACAGAAAGGAGAAAGAAACAACAAGGAAAAAATAAACATAAGCATTAAAAGACCAGCATAACAACAAGTTTGAAAATTGGGTAATGCCCCCAAAATATAACATACCAAATAAAAAAAACAACTTATAACGCATAATTTAGGCCATTTTAATTTTTTTTTATTTATTTAATATATATAGATATATAGATAGATAGATGGATAGATATATGAAGAGAGTGAGTGAGAAAGAGAGAGAGAGAGAGAGAGAGAGAAAGAGAGACGCCACTACGTATCTTTGTTGCTCAATTTAAAGTTTTTTTTCCAGCTAATATTTTGTAACATCCACTGTACATCTTAGAATCTCATTTAATAAACCTGAATCCAAAGTTATCAGATTATCACTATTTTTACAACCTGCATCTAATTGGGATTTAGTTATTTAGTTATCTAACTAATTATTTGATTTATTTGTTTGGTTCTTTTACGGCATATCAAGATTTTTATGTCAGTTAATGCCAAAAACAACCATTTTAGGATAATTTTATTTTGTCCACATATAGTTTTTTGAATAACACAATATGCAATATTAAACCCATAGTTGGAGGGAATGTAGGGGTTTATGTCTTTTCCAAGGATATTAGTCTAATCATGAATCCTTTGGGCCCATTGCACTTAAGGTAAACAAAAATATGAGGTAAGAATTGAGATATAATCAGGGTGTACACTGTCCTATAGAATTAAATTTTATTGCCTATCGAAATTGACATTGCATATAAAATTGCATTCTTACCAATAATGTACACCCTGATTATATCCCAGTAGACACCTATCATTTCTGTTTTCCAACCCTTTTGAAAAGGGGCCCCACTAAGATTCAAATATCAGTAATACGATTCTGAAGTCTGACTACCTACCCACTGTCCTAAGTGGTCTTCTAATTATTTGAACAAAATAAAAAATTTTCTCAGAAAAAAACGTGTTTTTGTTCTTATATTTTTTTCTTTTTTTTCTTCTTCTATCCTTGATTAACCGGTCTCTGATAAACAAGCATATTTTGTTGTCATAACTCGGCGTCACTGGTTCTTAAAGTGTACGACTACTGAGTCTCCCTGGGCGACCGAAGCTTTTTTACAAGGACATTCACGACGCACAAGTGTTTGTATAAAGTTGTATGAAAAACCTCCCCAAAATGAAGGCCGTAGTGTCGTTATTCAAAAGTCGTTAGGTTGTTTGTTTAAGAACATTAAAAAAATGCATTTTGTTTAATTAGCGCCAGAAAATTGAACAAACAGATTTTGCTGGGAAGATGAGAAAGTTTATGCGAGAACAAGAAATAATCATTTTAAAATATTTTTTTAAGTGAAAGATATATAATAATAATAATAATAATAATAATAATAATAATAATAATAATAATAATAATAATAATAATAATAATAATGTAAAAAAGTATTAAAATGTGTTGGTAATGAATTTTGGGTGTGGATAAAAATTGAAAAAAATCATTTTTTTGTGAATCTTTTTTATCTCTTTTTAAAATTAACAAATGTGAATGTTTCAGAAATTTATTTTCCATATAGGTTTCTTTATCCATCCATCCATCCATCCAACAGCAAATCTATCTATCTATCTATCTATCTATCTATCTATCTATCTATCTATCTATCTATATATCTATCTATCTATCTGTCTGTCTGTCTGTCTGTCTGTCTTTCTGTCTGTCTGTCTGTTAATTTAAAAATGTATATAAATATACAGAAAACATTAAATAAACATACATATTTATACATGTGATCCTGCAATTTACTTATTGTTAGAAAACAAGAAAGAATTGAATTAAAAATTAACATTAAAAAATTAAACATAAAGATAGGAATCATAGATAGATGTTATGAATTATGAATAGATACATTTTAAATATATTATATCATATATTATAATAGTATAGATATATTATGAATATTTACATTTTAATATATTATATATGATACTATATTAATAATAATGTAATCTGTATATCAATACGTCTAGTTGTTGTTAATACTCAGAGAGTTTTTTAAGTTATTAAGACAAACCAATTTAAATATTAGATATAGAGCAAATATATAAATAAATTTCTATAGGTTCAGCTATTATTTTATAAATTATAGATAGACACATTTTCACTTCATCATATAATATATTATTGTATTATTATGAATACGTTTAAAATATATTATATAATATATTATACTAATATGAATTTATTTGTTATAACTATCTAATAAAATATTACTCTTCATTTGATGGATATGTACATGAAATATTTTTAGGGCACTGCAGTGAAATTTTAGATATGATATTCTAGCTTAGAAAATTTTCATTTTATTTTTTAGTTCTATTGCTTATTTGTCAAATCATAAGGCAAAAAAATGTTCAGTTTAAATGAAAAGATGAAAATAAAAGCAAAAATCATATTTAAATGAATTTTTTTTAATAAAATGAAATTTATTCAAATCTGAGTTTTTCCCATTTTTAAAGTAACTCATATACAAAACCATTTTTTTTTTAATTTGTGTTATGGTTTGCCTTGAAATTTCATTATTTTTTGTGATCGAGTATCGTCATCGTTGTTGTTGCTTTTTTTTTATCTTACAAAAATTTGTTTATTCCAATGTTTCATTCACATGACAAACCAGTATGTTTTAAAGGAAATCTATTTCTTATAATATAAGGATTTTATATACATTTTTGTAGATCAATGAAATTGGATTCTTAAACATTGTTAAAAAGTTTGGATTAAAGCCATGAAGTTCATTCGATTCTTTAAATTTTCGTCTTTTTTACTTTTGAAAGAAAAAAAATTTCATTTTTTTTTTTTTTTATAAAAGTGAAATGATTGAAAGAAGAATGTGATTAGTGGTTGAAACAATAACCTTTTTCTCATATTTTGTAGGCAAAAAAAATCAAAACCCTTTATGTGATCTTAAATTTTGTTTTCTAGAAATAATTGCTGAAAAAAGTTCTTTTTATCTGTGTTTGAAAGATGGGGTTAAAAATAGTAAGCAAATTACATCCGTTTTACTACGGACATAATTTAAACACACGCACTTTAAAAAGCACTCATAGATTTTTGATAGAAAAAAATATTACAATTTTTGTATTAAAAATAATTTTTTCGGATAGTATATTTTATGAAATTAGATAAGAATATTTTAAGCGGGAGATTGCAATAATCTGTTTTATAGTTGTCAAAGAAAATAAATTTTATATGCTTTTGTAATAGTTTCTAATATTTTTCGTAATATATTTTTGGACTATATATTTTGGAATATATTATTGTAGTTTATTTAGTAATACATTTTTTAATAGAGTGTTTTAAAACTTTTTGGTAATTTATCTTATTTTGTAATATATTTTTAAAATATGTAATATATTTTGAATAATTATGGTAATAAAGTGGTATAGTTTTTTGTAAAATGTGTTTTTAATTTTGTAATAGATTTTTGGAATAGATTTTTATGGAATGTGGTTTTTAATATAATTGGTAATATAATGTCGTACAATCCTTTCTTTATAGTATATTGCTTTTGTAATAACTTTATTTTTTGTAATAAATTATTTTTGCACTATATTTTTTATCACCGTTTGAAAATATACTCAGTAACAATATGTAACAATATTTGAAAAAAATTACAATGTAGTCTTTTTTAGAAATATAAATAAGTAAATATCTAGAGATATATACCAAAAAATAATCGTTCTGTTCTCTTTTAAGAAAGATGCCGATAAAAATCATTCACAGTACATTTTTAGACGAGGAATAATTTAAGAAGAAAAATGTTTAATATTTTTTTCAGTAAACGAAATTCTTCAAAAACCCTTTGTCTAAATTCAGTTTAAAAATTCGTTTTTATTAAATTAATGTTATAGGAAAAATGTAAAAATATTAGATTAACAAAATTATTTCTAATGCATAGACGTGTTAATGACTGACCTGCATTAAGGCAATTGGCAATATCCATTAAAATTATCTAAATTTTATTCTTAGGAAGATTTACGTATCTAAATTATAATTTGATGGTAATTGAATTTGGATAATTTTCAGATGTTACAAACACCTTTTCTTTTAACTTTTTCAATATTTTAATTCAGGCTTAAATTAATCTACTATTTATTGATAAAAATATAAGTTGAATTTTTCTGAAAAACATTTTTTTTTTTCGGATATATTATTCAGTTTAAAGACAGTGCTTTAAACATGTTTTAAGTATAAGAATAGAGGTTTAACTATTTTTTTTAGGTAAGAAAAAGATTGCAAAAAACGGAAGGGCTAACACATCTAAAAATATTCAAGATATATTCTCACTTCAAACACAATATACGGCGTTAATTACGATGGCATGTGAAACAGATTCTATTTAATTAATCACGTGATAATTTCGCCTATTCTAATATTGTACACTCATATCTAAGTATGCAATTATGTATGTACGTATAATTGTATGCATAGCTAGCTATCAATTTATCAAACTATCTATTTAATTATATAAGAGAAAACATTTATATACCAATAGACATACACACATATATATGTGCATACATATATACATACACACATACACAAGTTTGGTGAAAAATGACATCCGCTTTTTTCTACTTTTTTTTCTTCATTTTTTCAATTTTCTGCAGCAAAACAAAAAATATTCTTGCAGAATTTAAAATGCTAAGGACTTTTCGGCCCGCAGATTTTGTACAAAAATTCTAGTAAAACCTTTTTGTTTTTCGGAATTAACTTTTTTATTATTATCATTCTGTGTCACTAATAAGATAATAATAATAATAATAATAATAATAATAATTATTATTATTATTATTATTATAATTATTATTATTATTATTATTATTATTACTATTATAATTGATATTTTTATTATTATTATTATTATGTTGGCTGTACAAACCTAC
>JAUZSX010290821.1:0-14215 GCA_034780655.1 Idiosepius hallami
GTCGGCAACTGTCAGTTTCTCGCTTACGTGTTCGTTACGAACGCGTAAGCGAGAAACTGGCAGTTTCCGACTCCTTTTGACTCCGTGTCTAGACTTAATATACACGCTCTATAACTGATATTGAGCACTCTAACTATAAATTTTAGCAATCTTATCACTTAGACTAATTATATATATATATATTCTAAAAAGTCATAGCGAATAGAATGAATACAATTTATTCCCACGGCCTAAAATAATTGGTTCTATTTGAAATTCTCTACAGATTGCAAAGTTCAGTTGGAAGTTTCCAAGTGTGTCAAAGAATATTTGAAAAAGATCAAAGGTTATACAAGCTAAAATTTTATGAATATTACAGACAAGCTTAAAACGGAGACCCGAAAACTCTAAATAACATCAATTATTTAAAGTGTGCCTTCTTATGGAAATTTGATAAGAGAAACTACAAATTGCATTGTTATGAGGACAGAACTTATGCATTCATGATTTAAAAGTTGTATCTTCCTGTTGCAGGTATTAATGGTGTATAGAATATAAGGGAGTAAAGTCTGTACTAGAAACAGAAAAGTGCTATTGAATTCCTCCATGCAAAAAAAAAAGCAACATAAAAAACAAAAACAAACACATTTAATGTCATCTAATAAACATTTAGTGCAGTTGATGTTAGCAGAGTTATGATGGATTCGTCGAGTGGTGATAGAGATGTAAGGAACAAGGGTGCACCGGATTAGAAAATGGACTCATCACAGGAATTAAAAGTTTAAAATAATTTTTTTTTAGAAATAGTATTGTTGTCTTATACAATTACTAATTACTAATTACTAATTCGTGGAAATAAGTAATTATTCAATAAAAGAAGAAAAAAGTTATTTTATAATATCGTAGCAAACGTAACTTTATCCAGTCGTAATTAAAAAGTGAAAGTAATAAAACACGGTGTAAGCGTCCCCGATAGAGTTATTCCAGATGGCCGGCAAACAGTAAAAAAACATATTTAAAAAAAATTAATAATTTAAATGAGTAGATATTTTAAATATGTCATAAATAAAAAAAAAATCTTAATAATAATAATAAAAAAAACCCCAAATTTTCTGTTATTAAAATGTAAAGATGGATAGTGAAAATAATGAGTGTGTAGAGCCGTAGCTTTTTGATAGAAATACAAAAACTCATCTTTCCGCAGGTGCATTCGACTATTTAAGAAGACATAATAGACAGTGACGATCTTTTGAATTTCGCAAAGGTTCTTAAAAAAACCCAAACCAACTAATAATCTGTTTGTGATTCAAAATGCTTATTTGATTAGCTTCATTGTATAATGATCGTTTGATTGTGCGATGGAAAATCTATTTTCGAAACCAGTGCTAAATTAATTCAAAGAATCAAACAAACAAACAAACAAACGGGCAAACAAAAACAAGACTATTTTCTATTTAATCTATTCTATATAATCATTATTGATTACACCCTCTTTTTGTTAGTCACTCACAAGCATTAAGATTACTGGGAAAGGCCTCTTGGCTTAATGGGTGGGCAGATGGACTTCGGAATCGTAATACGCGGGTTCAAACCCTAGTCGTTTCGGCGCTTTTGCAGAACAAGCAACTCGAGAAATTGTCCAGAATATTTTTTTGGTTATAAAACAGCAATTTGATTGGCTAGGGTTTAGGGTTAAGGGTTAGGGTTTAAGGATAGGGTTAGGGTTAGGGTTTAAGGATAAGGTTTAGGGTTAGGTTCAGGGTTTTTAGGGAAAAATCAGCCTTTGTGACTGTGGAGTTTTCAGTAATTAAGATAATTTTATTTTCATCTTAAGAAAACAAGAACACATTATATTTGAGTGTGTGTGTGTGTGTGTGTGTGTGTGTGTGTGTGTGTGTTTATTTTCTTTGTTTGGGCGGTCGACGTGCCTCAGTGGATAGACAATCGGACTTCGGAACCGTACTACGCGGGTTCGAATCCAAATTGTTCCGTCTACGTTAACATTTCGACTAATACCCTCGGGAAAGGTATGAATCACCATCTTTCCTCCAGCTATGGGTTAAATAGTGCAAGACCTCAACGGCGGATGTGGCGGATGATGTCTACAATGACGCAACGGCACTGAATTCTCTCTTTTTAACTTTTCATAAGAATAAGAGTTCTCTAAATTAAAAAAATTATAATAAACTAATATTATAATAGATTGTTATTTTTATTGGCATAAGTTGATTGTGGGCGTCGAACTGGAGCATTGGTAAAACCTCAGACTATGGAATCGTATTACGTGAGTTTAAATCCCAGTCATATAGTCACTCAGAGCCTTTATATTAGTGGAACATTTGTAAAGCGACGGTGGAGCATTGGTAAAAGCTTAGGCCCTGGAATCGAATTATACCAGTTCAAATATCATTCAAAACCATTACCTTTACCTTATGATGCCATTGGTAGATTGGATTCGTTAACTCGAGAGAGTAACTCATCAAAATGAGGACAATACCGATAACAAAAGCTCAGACATATAATCATTAATGGTCACGTAAAACTAGCCTTGTGTCTAACTTGAGTTTGTGTTTGACTAAATAAATATAATATTTGAGGAACATATTATGGCCCAAATATTGGTATTTCTTCTTTTGCCTTATGTTGGCAAGGCCGATATATAGGCCCTTAAAGGTTAAAAGGGTTAAAAACCAGCTTGGAATACTGCTGGAGATATTATCAAAAGCAAAATACCTAATTCTTAATATTTTCGATATAAGTTTTTTTTTTCTTAAATTAAGGCCATCACTTGTGTCTTAAAGATTTTTGAATGATTTTATCTTTGGATCCTAACTGATCAAAATTACCAAGTAGTCACCCAGAGCCATTATATTAGTGTAACATAATAAGATCAAAATACTGGTATGTCTTCTTTTGCCTTAGGTCATCACAGCCGATATATCAGCTCTTTAGGGTTCAAAGGATTAAACTATTTCAAAAAATGAAAATCAATAAAAAATCTGGTAATAATCACCGTTTGGAATTATTATGATTCTTATTTGTGATATCGGACGGATATTGGACAGATATATTAATATTCGATAATAACAACGGCAATAAAACCAAATTGAATTTGTTCCAGAATTTCGAATATTCTCTACATCAAATTTCGAGTCACTAGACTAAAAGTTGGCAAAGTATTTTATCTGAACGTCTACAGTCATTAAGATTTTTAAACAATTCTTTTATTTGTCGACTGTAAAAGTGTGTAAAATTTTGTTTAAATTAGACCATTCCTTCTAGAATCATGATAGTGAGAGTGGAGCTGTGGTAAACACTTGAACCGTTTTAGATGAGTTCAAATCACAGTCCAGACCATTAAATTCACTCTTAGCTGTTTTGATCAGATGAGGCTCGCTAAATCAGGAAAGTAGCTCATCTAAGTATAAAGATAATACTGATTTCGAAAACCCAGGTAGATGACACCTGCCGACTCCATGAAAGTAACTAATCTAGAGGAATTGCAATACTGATTGCAAAAGCCCTGGGAAATAATGAGCATATAAAAATGGCTGTGTGTCTAATTTGGATTTGTGCTCGACCAAGTTGATATATCCTTCTAGAAGCTGATTTGCCCTTATCGATTTTCGATACAAATCGGAGGTATTCCGAAACAACATCTATCTCAGAACACTCTTAAACACATAAACTACATCAGGGTGAATTGTCAAGAAAATCGGCCAAGTCATTTTGGAGTCCATAAGGAAGTAACTGAAACACAAACTTACACACACACATTCAAAGACACATACATCCATGTAACGATATTGCAACAAAAGCATTGTCAGGTGATTTTATGGGCCAAATCGTCAGATCTGTGCTCGTGAAATACCTGAGGTGGCCGGCAAATTAAAATTAAAAAAGTGTTTGATGAATAATTTAGTAGGCCGAGGTAGGTGACAAGATCAGCCGACAACACCATGGGTGAATAAAGCTTTATGAAAAGTGTAACCCTTGGTCTTCGCGTTGTTACTTCTGTCGTTTTAGTTATGGAAGACAAAGAAACAGAGCCTCGCCTCCCACAGCAATTTGGAAGGGCCAGAAAAAATACCTACATTTCTAATAGCAGTTAAGTAATCCCTTCCAATATTGACTTATAACCCGATCGTCAAGAAGTGGTGGTCATATTGCAAACATAGATAAAGTATTAATATCCTTTGGATTCTGACTTTGAAAAATTACCAACTAGTCAATCAGAGCTCTCTACTTCTTCTTCCTAGTTAAAATGGAATCGTCTTAGTAGCCAAGCACCCCCGACTAGCAACATCTGCATTTTTTCGTTAAAATAATCAAGGCAGTTCTTTTTTCACTCCACGCATGGACTGATGTCGCAATATGAGCATGGCGATGTGTCTGTCAGTGCCGTCAGTTGACGTCACACGTAGTATAAAAGACACCATCACCACGTCAGAATTCAGAATGAGCTGAAAACTAGGCATGATGCACTTGGCTAAATAAAATGGTTAACCTAAAATGTCCGTCTTGTTGTAAATCATCTCAATTCCAGCTTACAACTTTGGAGACAACACGGAGATGGACAGCAGGGAGAAGCCCCTCTCCTGGAGTCTGGAATAGCTCAGAACAACATCAAAGTTGTAAGTATTCCTGTTCAGATTTCCAGTTCGACCCCTGCCGGACAGAAGACGAGATGAGACACACCCACAGGTGAGAAAGAACAACAATCACTAACGTCGTAACCTTACACTGAATTTGATCGGACTAGCCACTGAGGCTGCTGTTCATTTTTAGTCCTGAAATTTTTAATGAGGTGGACGAACAGCACTGGTAACGTGCGTGTAAATTTATCCCCAATAGATGTAAATTAAACCAATGAATATTTAATAGCATTTGGTCAGGTCAGCCACTGAGGGAGTTTGCTGTGATTTGAAGGCTTGAAACTTTCATGAGGTAGACGAACAGATCTGACGACGTGCATGGATTCCAGCACCAATTAAAAAAAAAAAAAAATTAAAAATTAATCTAGAGCCGAACTATTTGAAAACCACATTCGGGTCAAAATAACTTTTTGCCTTATGTCTTCAGGGCCAATGTATCGACCCTCTTGAATTTTTTTTTGCCTTAGTTCGTGAAGCTAGACATAGGGGACTTTATGGTCAAAAGTTTTAATATAAGTTTAGATTTGAATCCTGTTTTATATGTTTTTTCCTTCTTTTTGGATTGATGAGTGATAATGAAAAAAGGTAAAAAATTATAATTATATCATTTTTTAAATTTTTATTTTTATTTTTTTTCAGATACAGATGAAAAAATGCTGATCAAAATCTTCTTGTATATTCCTTTTTTTTCACTTCTTTTTTTGTTTTACATTTTGTTTTTTTTCTTTTTTTTTTCACAGATATTTTGATGAGCAATAAAATTTTATTTCTCAGAAATCCGTTCTGTTATTTGTTGTTTTTTTGTTTGTTTTTATTTATTTCATTTTTTTTTATTTATTTATTTAAAAAAAATCAATATGGAATATCAAACTTTTTTTTCACCAACAATTGGAAATAACCAAACAATTTCTTGATAATAACTACAAAGGCGTAGCAAAATATAGGTTGAATGTCTTTTTTTTTCGGCCCCAATTACTTTCTAACACACTCCCTATGAATTTTACCTATTCACATCTACCGTATATACTCGATTATAAGTCGAACCTTTTTTTATTATGATTCTAATAAATAAATCAAGCGATCAACCTTTAATCAAGCAAGTTGTACAAAAAAAAAAATTCTCCTCACTGGACACTTTCTGCAAATCCCGTTTATTGCGCATTTCTCTAAAAAGTTTCGTTTTATAACATGCTGCTGCTGTTGTACTTACAAGAATATATCAAGTTAACGAGTTGTGTTGCTTATAATTATAATATATCAAGTTAACGAGTTGTGTTGCTTATAATTATAATATATCAAGTTAACGAGTTGTGTTACTTATAATTATAATATATCAAGTTAACGAGTTGTGTTACTTATAAATAATAATCTGATGCAATCCCGATTTCATAAATATTCTAAATCTATTTTAAATATTTTTTACAGTCGATAATGCATTAATAAATGATTTTATCACAATAATTATCTGCGGCAGTCTAAAATTCATAAATATTCTAAATGAATGTAATGTTCACTGTTGATAATTCATTATTAAATGTATTACTTATAATAAATAACCTGAGTATTTTGAGGAGTTCTTAATGTACTTTTGTGCTTATGTTCATTATGCATTATTAAATGAACTTATATTGACAAAAATCGCTGTTGTTTTTTATTTTGTTGTTTATACAGAATATTTAAAATAAATAAATAATAAAAAATATATAATATAAAATAAATAAGTAAAATAAATAATTGTTTGGTGCCTCATGCAGTGAAGTGGAGTTTGAGGAACTATGAATGTATTTTATGTGCTTTCACAGTTAATAATACACGAATAAATGCTTTACTTATAATAATTATCTGCAGCAGTCCTAAATTCATAAATATATTAAATGTGTTACTTTTAATAAATAATCTGTGGCGATTCTGGGTTGAAAGAGTATTTTGAGGAAATCTTTATGTATTTTATGTGCTTTTCACGGTTCATATTGCATTAATAAATGCTTTACTGATAATAAATATGTGGCGATCTTTAATTCATAAATATTTGAATCTATTTTGTTGTGTTCACAGTTGATAATGCATTATTATTGCATATTGAAAATTAAAATCGGAGTTGTGTTTATGATATTGATAGAGAGAAGACTGTGAATCCTTGTACCTTATAGCCGTACACGCATTGTCATTTCATTAAAAATACTTTTACTATCCCTATTCAGGTTTTGTAATTAGAGTGTTGTCTTATTTTGGAGAATCTGTTAAATATAGGTATTTTCTCCCAAATTTTGGGGGCCGACTTATAATCGAGTACACGCAGTATATGTGGCATTCCAACAGAGACCGAAACTATCAGCCGAGCATAATAAACCTACTTAAAATCTATCCTTTAATTTCTACCCTTTGTACTTTGAAGGGCCGATATATCGGTCTAGGCAACCTAGGTCAAAAGACGACGCATCAAAATTACCAACTAGCCAATGATAGCAGTTCTATTATTGTACATGGGCTATGTAAGGGTCTAAATGATTAATTATTGAAATTCACTGACAGACATATTTTATTCTTTGGACGCTGATGTAAAAAGTGACAAGTAGCGAAAAAGACGATATGTAATTAGAAAAATTACCAATGAGCCAATCTATTAGAGAACCGTAGAGGGCTGAAATATCGGCCGTATTGTCTTTTTCGCTAGGTGGCCAAAGTATATATATATCAGCCTTTCAGGATCCAAACCTTTGGACTCTGATTTAGCAAATTTAGCATGTCAGTCAGAGTCTTTCTATTATGTAGATGACACATTAGGGTCGAAATATCAGTGTGTCTATTATTGCCTTAGGTCACCTGGGACACTATATCGGCCTTTTAGGATTCAAAGAGTTAAATCCATGTATGGCTTGCAATATTTTAATTTAACTTCAGCTTAATCGGAGCATTACATTGGCTCGTATAGCAAATTGTAAAAGATATGAGGAACAAAACATCTAAGTCGATGCGTACGGAGTAAAAATGCTCTTTTACAAAAGAAGACCAAAGAAAATCTAATCCATTAAAATGTCCCTGTCACTCTAACTATAAATTAACCCTTTGGACCCCAAATACTGATATTTTAGCCTTAATACAGCGAGTGACTAGTTGTTTATTTTCCTAAGTCAGAGTTCATGGGTAGATTAATTGTTTACTTTTGAACCCTGGTTTAGCAAAATTACTAACTAACCAATCAGAACCCTTTAATTGGAGGACCATAGACAGGCAAAATATTGGTATTTGTAGCCTTTTACGCCAGTATATTTGCCTACAGAATCCAAAGAATAAACATTGCTAACATTGCAACTGTAAGGTTCAATTATAGCCAATGCATTGGATCCTAAGAGGCCGATATATGGGCTTTGGCGCCCAAAGGCAAAAGACCATACAGCAAAACTATCAACTAGCCAATTAGAGCCGTTCTATTAAATGACCGACAAAATATCGACTCAGTCAGGGTTCAAAGGTTTTAAACAAAGTTTTTTAACAACTTTACTTTCTAGAATTTTAAAACTCATTTCTATTATCCTATTTATGAATATTCTAGGAATTAAATTTATTTTGAGTTATAATTCTGAAGATAAAAATAAATAAAAATATTAAAACAATTTATAAATTCTATAATTTTAGAATATTCAATCTATTAAATGTGTTTTTTTATTCCCATAGCGGTGATAATAAAGGAAATAGAATTATCTTAATCCCCAAATGTCTGGATAAAACTATATTTGGATAGGATACGATTCATTTAAAACTGTCGCAGCCAAATATCCTGGACGATATTAAAAACTATCCTAGTTGTATCTAAGCACTTAATTTTAGAAATTTTCAAATTTGAGATGTCGAGTTGAGTTTAGGAGTTGATATTTACGCGTCTTAGACTATTTTTAAATCCTGAAAAAAGCAACTTTCTTTAAGTGATTCTTGTAGAATGATTGGATAAAAATTCTAGTTAGAGGTCTGGTTTTTAAATAAAAATGAACTTATGTATATAAATCTATATATATCGTTGAATCGGGAGAGCAACTCCTCTAGGTGAAGGCGAAAACTAAATGCTAAAAGCCTGTAAATATCGAGCATGTACAGCCTTGTGCTTAACTTCAATTGGTGCTCGACCAAGTAAATATAATATAGCAAATGCATAGCCAATGTATTATATATATATATATATATATATATATATATATATAAATAATTTGTTGCGTAGGCACTAAGGTGGGTCTTAATGAATTAAGAACCCGCCAAGCCGATACAATCTGCATGTCTCATATGTCTTTTGTATATATATATATATATATATACACACAAAAATTTTTCAGCCTGACGAACGCATAAGCGAGAAACTGGTAGTTGCCGACTCCCGTTGACTCCGTGTCTACAATTAATATACACGCTCTATCACTGATATTGAGCACTGTAACTATAATTTTAACAACCTCATCACTTAGAATAATAATAATAATAATAATAATTTATATATATATATATATATATATATATATGGAAGTGTAGAAGATAAATAGGAAAAAATAATTAGATGTTTTGTTAATGTCTGGACATATGTTCCACTATTTCTTTTCAGCATTATCAACGGAGAAAATATATAAACGATGTTTATATTACGAAAAAAAAAAGTTTCTATCTTTAAATAAAAAAATGTAACATTGTTATAGACAACAACGCATCTTAATGTATAAATTAACAGGAACCCATGTCACAAATAAGTACATATTTTCATAAATAGAAACAGGAATATGACGATATATGAGGTCTAGGTAACATAATGGTGAGTCTTTTATACAGTGTGAGTCACAGGAAACGGAGACTTTTTTTATCCTAAGTTTGAACAAAATAAGCCCCTTTTTTCAGAATGTGTGTGTCTTTTAAGATGTTCCTTTATAACACTGTTTCAAATAAAGGACGTGTAAGGTGCGTTAGAATTACACCCGTTTTGTGTGACTCATCGAATATAAACCTTGGACCTATCTTAGGACAGTGACTTAGCAAAATGACTAGCTAGCCACTCAGATGCGTTATATTAGACTACCATATTAGGTCAGAAATATCAGGTTTTTTTTGTTTGTTTTTTTTGTGGGGGGGTCCTTAGGTCACCAAAGCCAATCAATCCGAATTTTAAGGTCGAAAGGATTAAAAAAAAGCTGAATTATCGGCTTTGGAGCCCTAGCGAAAAAGACAACATAACCGATATTTCGGCCCTCACTAGTATGTTAATTGGTAATTATTAAGTCTTTTCCGCTAGTTATCGCCTTTTAAGTCAGGGTCCAGAGGTTGGATGATAACGATTTTTTTTTTAAAACAAACAAGCTTCTACAGTTCGATTTTAGGTAGTGGGCCATTGCCAATAGTTTTAACCCAAGAGGGTTAAAAAAAACACACACACACATTTTCTACGCCTCTGAATAACGAAAAAAATTCGAATTATTTTAAAATACAAACAAAAACAAAAATACAAAAAAGAATAAAAATTCAAATTTGAAAAAAAAATATCACGATCTGCAAAAATAACAAACCAAAAAAACTCATGATCATCAAAAAAATTTAAAAATGGGCATATAAAATACCTTTGGACCCTGATTTAGTAAAATTAGTAAAATTGCCAACTAGTCCTTCAGAAACGTTCTAGTAGATGAACATATCAGAGCCGAAATATCGGTGTGTAATTTTTTTGGAAAAAAGGTCAACAAGGTCGATATTTCGGTTCTATAGGGTCCAAAGGTTTAAGATTTTTTTGTTGTTTTATTTTATCAATTTATGTAAGTTTTCTGTTTTGCTTGTGTCCTTATGTACGAAATTTCATTCAAATATTATTATATCTTTCCAAAACAAATTGACAACTTTTTCTTTAACTACAATCTCATTTTATTTGCTTATACAAAAACGTTTAAATAATCTCATTTTATTTGCTTATATAAAAACGTTTAAATAATCTCATTTTATTTGCTTATATAAAAACGTTTAAATAATCTCATTTCATTTGCTTATATAAAAACGTTTGAATTTACTAAGAAACTTATTCTAAATGACCGCCGACTAAAAAGTATCTTGAACTGTAATCTATAAAAAATACATATTTTATTCTCTAATCTCTGAAAGAAACATTTGCTTATATAAAAATGTTTAAATTTACTGAGAAACTTATTTTAAATAACCATCAGCTAAAAAAAGGGGTTTCAGCTGTAACCTATAAAAGACTCTATTTAAGGTATTTAAAATTTTGTAGCCTCTATTTATTTTTCAAGAAAACAAACGTCTATCTACATTATAAATAAAATAAATAACCTATATTATATAATCTTATTTTGAACTCCGTCTTCTTTCCCATCCTATTCAACACAGTGTTTTTATTTGCTGTTGTTAAAAAATTTAGATTTGGTAAGAAACTATCTGCTATCGACTCTCATTAGGTCATTCAACGCTGGAAATTGTTTTAAAACGCTCTACCTAGTTTACTTGTTTTAGAGTTTTTGCTTATTTATGTTATGTTTTTGTTCTTATGTTTGCTTGCTTTTTTAGCCCTTTCAACTCTAAGGGGCCGATAGAATTGCCCCGACAACATAAGGCAAAAAAAGACACGAATATTTTTGCTTTAATATGTTCCTCTAATATAAGGACACTGAGTGACAACATGGTAATTTTGATAATTTGGGGTCCAAAGGCTTAAGGTGGTTATTTGTCTTTAATTAATATTTTGAGGAGGAACAGAGTTATTAGTTTTGGTTTTTTAAGGGTTTGGTTTTATATTCTTAGCTATAGTCTAGTTTCTCTCAAAATTAAAAGAATGTTGTTTGTGTAGTTTATAAATATTTCTTTCTTATTATTGGTTTTTAGGTGGCGTTTTCTTGCAGTAGCATAGGCTTCACATTCTACAAGGGTGGGTTTGGTTGTGGGGGTTTTCTGGTATTTCAGGCATTTTAATGGTTTTTTTCTTGTTTGTGTATGAAGAAGTGGGTAATGTTTGTGTGACCAATGCTAAAAAAAGGCTTAAACTGTAATCCCTAAAAGACCCGTGAAGGCATGCACAAATTTGTTAGCCTCAAAGAAGAACCAGTGAGTTAATAAAACAATTTTCCAATTGATAATTCATTAGTCTTTTATAAACATTTTAATCCTTTCGGCCCTGACTTACCAAAATCACCATCTAGTCACTCAGAACCCCTTCTAGCAGAGGACCAAACTAAGTCCAAGATATTGGCAGGTCTTCTTTTGCCTCAGTTAATTATGACCGATATATCGGCCTATTAGGGTTCAAAGGATTATATTTGTATTGATTAATTTCTTTAAATAATTGGGACGGACCCACCATTGAGGGACTTTCTGACAGTCCAACTGTCAGATACGCGAACATGGTCAACAAACTATTTTAAATCTCTCTCTCTATATATATATATATGTGACAGGATAAAACTGTATTTAATGGTTGTGTTACGCTAGTTATTAAAATTAGGGTTAACTTCAAATACTATTGTTTGAAATATTAGTCGGTAATGTTCACATTAATCGCAATCGTTTATTTCTTATTCTTATTAATATAAGCCACTTCAAATACTACTATATAAGATAAAAGTTAACACATTAAAAGTTAGAGTATTAAAAATGTTTCATTTTTTATTTTCATAATATTAGGAAATTTAAGTAATGTTTAATGTATTAGTTAATACATTTATTCATATTAAAAACGTATTATTTTTTCTTTTTATAATATTATACAACTTCGCATACTACTATATAGTATAATAGTTAACAGTTTTAAAATTAGAAGATTTAAAACATTTTTTCTATCTTGATAATAATATACAACTTCAAATAATGCTAAACCTTTGGATCCCGACTTAGCAATATAATAGAATCAACAAGATAGTTAACATATAACGAAATTAACAGGGTGGGTCTCATACTCTAGCAGAATTAAAATGGTAGTATACAATATGTAACAGAATTACAAGGGTAGACCACACACCATAACAAAATAAAAATATTGGGAACATATTATAATAGATTAAAAAACGTAGGCCACACACTGTAACATAATTAAAGTTTTGGGTAAAATAGTGTTATAGAATCACAAAAGTTGGCCACACATAATAACAGAATAAAATTTTTTAGGCAACCTATTATAATAGAATCAAAAGGGTAGGCCACACACCGTAATGGAACCAAAATATATAGGCAACCTACTATAATAGAATCAGAAGGGTAGGCCACACACTGTAACGGAAGAAAAAAATTAGACAACCTATTATAATAGAATCAGAAGGGTAGGCCACACACCATAACAGAACCAAAAAAAATAGGCAACCCATTATAATAGAATCAAAAGGTAGGCCACACACTGGAACGGAACAAAAAATAGGCAATATACTATAAAAAACACTTTCCGGGGGTCATTTTTTATGATCTTATTGTATTCATTGTCCCCAAAAGTGTAGGAATAGACACTAAAATAATCAAAATTGAGTTGATAGTTATAGAGTTATGATCGTGTAAAGGTTTCGATGGCCACCTTGGACGCCTTTTGAAAAAAACCCTTTTCCAGGGGTCATGGAGTGGTAAACTTTTTTATGTTAAAAAATACATTAAAACCTAACAGAATCCGTTAAAAAAACCTTTTGTTACAATGTTATAGGGGTTAAACTGTATTTTGAATGGGCTAATAATATAATTAGAAGAGTAGGCTAAACAAAAACGAATTTTCCAACATCCCATTAATGGAAAGAGTCCGTGTCGTAACATATCCTTAAAGCTTTTGGACAGCAAGGGTGAAGTATTAGAAAAAGCTTGGACTCTAGAATTGCATTACAGGACTTCAAATCCCAGTCAAAGCCATTAAATTCAATTTCAGCAGAGGTAAATGCTTGGACTCTGGAATTGTATTACACTAGTTCAAACCCAGTCATAGCCATTAAACTCACTTTCAGCAGTGATATATGCTTGGTCTCTGGAATTTTATTATGCGAGTTCAAATCCCACTCAAACCATTACAATCACTTTCAGCAGTGGTAAATGCTTTGACTTTGGAATCGTATTACGTGAGTTCAAATCCCAGTCAAAAACATTTACCTTTAGCTGCCTCGGGCAGATGGGGTGCTTTAAGTTGGGAGAGCAACTCATATAGATGAAGGGCAACACTGAATGCAAAAAATGCAAAAAACCCATAATATTCAAAGCTAATAAAAATGGCCTTGTGCCTAACTTTGGTGGGTGCTCGACCAAGTAAAATATCCTTATAGCCTTGGCCTTTAAAAGAGTTTTCCTTGACAAAATATGGGCTATAATCGAATTTGCAAGATACAACAGAAAAAGAATATTTCCTTTAAAGTCATTTCCTTCATATTGGAATAATTTTCAGTTCTCCAAATCTACCATAAAACTGGAAACAGTGCCGTGTTTAGCCACTTAGCGGCTCTGTCGCAAAATACTCCTTGCGACCCCTTTACCCTAAAAATGCAAGTTCCCTCCCCGATATACTGAAACCTTCGGCTATATATGATATTTACTTGGTGAGCACCCCCAAGTTTGGCACAAGGCCATTTTTACGTGCTCTTACCCGGGCTTTA
>JAUZSX010290842.1:0-14214 GCA_034780655.1 Idiosepius hallami
ACTCGTGTAATACGATTTCATAGCCCGAGCTTTTACCAATGCTCCACCGTCGCTGCCCAATACTTGGTGAGCACCAACTAAGTTTGGCACAAGGCTATTTTTTAAGGTAAATGCAATGAATGGTTTAGACTGGGATTTGAACTCACTATGATTCCAGAGCCCAAGCTATAACCAATGCTCCACCTTTGCTGCCCAGGAAGTATAAGTAAAAAAAGAAAGTAAAAGAAAGAAGACCAAAGTGAAAGGAAGATATAAGAATAAAATTACATCCAGACACAAGTGAAAAAAAAAAGATATGTTTTGAGAAAGACTCATTAACGGATCTTTAAGATTCAATGGAACTGGATTTTATTCAATTAGCAGGTTTTAAAATAGCCCACTTTCCCATTTATGCCATGACAATATTTCATGGCCTACTTTTAAAAAGATCACATAAAACAGTCCAGCAGCTGATAACCACCAGGTTATTTATATAAACATCTGGTTCACATATCCTAAGTATTTTTTTTTGTTTCAACACAAAACTAATTAAGAATAACTTGATAATTAAAAATATCCTTTGATTTTAGAATAATGTAATCAAGATAAAAAAAAAAAAGAAAAAAAGAGAGAAACATATTTTAGCAAAAATTCCATAGGAATTCGTTAATAATCAGAAGCTTAAAATTCCATTTAAAGCTAATATGATCAGTGTAAAGTTAAATAAGGATTCTGGGATATATTTGCTTTTGGAATCTATCAATTAAAAGAAGGAGAAAATAGAAAGAAAAAAAGAACAATTTCTCACTCTTTCTCTTTTTTTTTCAAAATATAGAGAAAAACATATACAGCTGATGGAGAGTAAAGAAAGCACAGAAAGAAAGTAAGAGAGAGAGAGAATACATGAGAGAGAGTGAGCCAGAGATAGAATGTATATATGAGAGAGAGAGAGAGAGAGAGAGAGAGAGAGAGAGAGAGAGAGAGAGTGTGTGTATGTGTGTATGAAAGACAGAGTGTGTGTGTGAGACGGTGATGTAGTTATAGAGTGATGGTGGGAGAGAGTCAAAGAGAGAGTTATAGAGAAAAAAAAGAAAGATTTAGAGAGGGGGACAATTATGGAGAAGGAATAGACAGTGAGAGAGAGTGAGAGAGTGAGAGAGAGAGTGAGAGAGAGAGACAGTGAGAGAGGGAGAGAGAGACAGTGAGAGAGGGAGAGAGAGACAGTGAGAGAGAGACAGTGAGAAAGGGAGAGAGAGACAGTGAGAGAGACGGTGAGAGAGGGAGAGAGAGACAGTGAGAGAGGGAAAGAGAGACAGTGAGACAGTGAGAGAGGGAGACAGTGAGAGAGGGAGAGAGAGAGACAGTGAGAGAGAAAGACAGGTAAAAAATATGAAACTGAGAGAAAGAGTCAGAGTCATTAGTTGAAATATTTGGCATAAAACAAAGATGGGGAATAAGAGTGGAAAATTTAAAGTTATACAAAGACTAAATATAGTTTCAGTTTATAGAATTTTCATGAATATCTATAAAATATAGATATGCAGTACTAAAAGAAAGGAGTTGTTGGCTTAGTTTGAAAATATCATCACCATTAGTTGACTAATCAAAAGTGTATTTTGAATGCTTGCTTGAAGGTCCTAGGATTAATATCTGACATTAAAACTAAAAACAAAAAATATCAGTTGATGAATTCCATCAAAAACTAAATATCAACAAATATCATCAGAGAAAGGCTGGGTAGGTTATCACATTGTCTACAAAGCAATGAGGATAAAAGCAAAATTATGGATAATCTAAATATGACCAATTTTCAAGCCTCTTCACATAAATAAACTTTTTACAATAACTATAAATAAGAAATCATCTATTATACATTTGTAGAAGGGAAACCCAAGTCTAACTTTCAATCCTAAAAATTGAAATTAAAACTAAGGGTTAGTCTTAATAGTAAATTAAAAAAAAATCATCTTTATACCAATAAAATCAATAATTTCTTTATTATTATTACTATTTATTAATTTAAAAGCCACTTGGAACAGTGGTTAGGCAGTTGGACTCTGGATTCACACTACCCTTGTGAAAATCCTGGTTGCTCGAGCATTTTCACTTGAGGACTAATACCCTTGGAAAGGTATGAATCCCTATTTACCTCCAGCTATGATTTAAATAGTGAGGGTGGATGGGCCTCTCTAAGCTGTGGTACGCAATCCAACTAGTGGTGTTATAATGAAAAACACAGTTGATAGCCCCAGTGTAGCATCAACTATTCAGCTATCTCCCTTAATTGGAATATACATGTGTGTGTGTTCAGTAGTTGAACCGGCTCAACGTGCAAAAGTGACTAAGTTGACCAAACACACACACACACACACTCACACACACACAAACTTAGAAACCAATTCACTTGACATAAAAAGAAGAATTGAAAAAGAAAAAAAGCTTTGCCATCCGACAGCCTCAATTAAAAAAACTTTACATAAGTTTTAAGGATTATTTTTGTAAACACTTGTGAAAGGAAGTGAATCCATATGTCACTGTTGTGTTTGTCGCCATTTTTTTATCTAATTTGTGAACAAAATAGGGACTGCCTTACACAAGTTACCAGGAACCAAATGGCACGTGCACTTTTGTGCACACATATGTGTGTGATTATGAGGACTAAAATAGTTTGACTCTGCTTTCACTGAATTGAATTTTTAACCTCTCATTCTTAGACCAAAACCATACATTATGAAATGCCATCTGATTTACTTAACATTACCATGAAGAAAGAATACAACAAAATCATCCAATGGTTTTGCTATGAGTTTACTAAATAATTAAATAAAGGTGTGGAATTTAATTAGGATGTCTCTAAAGTTAGTAAACACCTTGAAATTTTACTTGCCAAATAATAACAAAGACAAAGATTATTCCTCAAAATAGAGACCATCATTTTCCAAGACTTTTCTGACACTGATCAGCA
This sequence comes from Idiosepius hallami, assembly GCA_034780655.1. Lineage (NCBI taxonomy): Eukaryota > Metazoa > Mollusca > Cephalopoda > Idiosepiidae > Idiosepius > Idiosepius hallami. The sequence continues at coordinate 2,945 of JAUZSX010290842.1, forward strand.
AGCTTTCGGATCTGGTGAAAGTACCATTCAACCAGCTTCCAACCAAAGAATTCTTGACATGCTTCCTCTAACTTTTAGGACAACCTAACATTTTGTTAGATGACATACCAACCATCAGTCATTTAATGTAGTATTATGCTTTTTGTCAAGAAATTAAACAGAATAAAAATATCTTTCCTAAAAGTATTGGCCTAAAAGTAACCGTATTAAACAGATTGAGATTTGAACAAGTGTATACTGGGTCATAATTCTTACTACTTGACTATATATATATTCTGTTTTATATGCATTGTGGAAGTATTTCTACATATAAACAGATAGTGATTTAACTTCTAAGATATAGAAATGCCACATAGCTGCATTAAAGCAGTTTTCGCATGGTGTTAAGACCTAAAATTTAAAACTATTCTGAACTAGAGTAATGTCTTGTAGGTCACCAAGGAACCATTCCCAATATCTATGCAGGTTTTTAATTTAACTGTAGCCTCACCATAACTTCAAATTTATTTTGGACCCTTAAACAAAAATGCTCTCCTGATGCCCCAAAGGTTGAAAGCCAGGTAAAGACCAATGAATGAATGAAAACAAATCAGTAAAATATATTCTTTTTATATAAGAATTTACATCATATTTTCTAGAAATACATTTTAATTCTAAATTTAGTAATTATTATTTTTTCGATCTAATGAATTTACTTAAGATACACAAAGTTTCTCCAGGGAAAGGCGAGGACAGTATGTTTAGAAAAGTAAATACATTGCAAAAGAAAGAAAGACATACTTATGTAAGAAAAAAGAAACATTTAAGTACATCTCATATTTCTTATGTGTACAATAACCTAACACTAACTAAATAAGACAAGATATGAAGATAATTTTAATAAACTAGCACTAAGTCAACTTTGAGTTAAGTATGTTTAACAAGTTTACCTTATGATCTATTGACAATTCAATGAAGAGTTAATATGTTGATGAAAAAAATTTTGAATGACAAAAAAAAAGTGATACCAAGGTTGAGCTACAAAAATTGAACTTTGATCTTAAATTCCCCTCTTTTTTTTTAGCCTTTGGGTAAGTTTCTTTTTCTTTCTTTAACAGGGAAAGTTAACCAACAAGCAAAATTATTCAGGGTATACATGATTTTGCTACCAAAACAGAAAGAAACCAAAATTCAAAGAAAAAAAATTGTTTATTAATTATTAAAACCCAAAGCCCCACCTCATAATGGTGCATGAGGTAGGAGAATAAAATAAATTCAAATATTGGATCCATTAATGCTAGAGTGCTTAAAGCATAAAAAAAGGTTTGGTATGGGAAGGAAGAAAAACCATCTGTTAGAATTTAATCATTATAAGTGGAAGTAAATAATAAAATGAAGGAATCTAAAAAGTTGTTGTCTTGTGAAGAAAAGGGAAAAAAAAAGGTTCATTTTTAGTTTGCACGACATGTTTTAGATGCACAAAAAATGCATTTTATCAATTGGTGGTGGGGAAAGAAAAGATAATCTTAAGATTCTAAAAAGATTTGGAATAGAACAAAAAAGAAAAAGAATATGAAAAATGAGAAAGGGAAAAGCTGAAGGAAAAGAAGAAAAGGACAGGAAAAGAAATTAAAAAAGGAAATAAAGGAAAATATAGGACAAAAAAGAAAATAATGAGAAAACAAACCTAATATTACACTTATAAGCCATGTTGTTACTAGAAAAAAAATCAGTTTTAATGGCTTCTTAAAGTGGTGATAGTGGCCCGATGTGGGATGTTGTTGAACAAGTTGTGTCTAGAAACTTAATTTTTGAAAAAAATTCTTCCCATGCAAACTTTGGTGAAATTGATTCTTATTTCAATTTTCATTCATATGTTAGATAGATGCTGAAATTTTGGTGAGTTTTTTTTTTTAAATACCAATTTGAATTCAGTTTTTTATTTACTGCAACAATAATCACTGCCATCAATGATGATTGCATTAAACATTTTGATTTCATTAATGTCTCACAAATGTGCAGAAGGTAGAAGGCTAATGCACTTAGAGAAAAAATAGTGTGAAAGAAAACAAGAAAAGGTAAATGTATGCCAATACTCCCCTGAACATCATACTAAATTTCTTCAGTCTATTAAAGCATGATAAAAATTGTAGAAAATGCTTTTAAAATGAAAACTCCTACCCTCACACAAAAAAAAATTAAACTTACGTTACTTTCATGTAAACACTCTATGTAACTTAATTGTTCTTTCTTTCATTATTCAACAGAAAATGCAAATTTAATAAATTTTATTTTTGTTTTACATTCATGTCATAGCATAGATAACAATAATAAACCTGTCCTCATCATCGAGACAAGATGAGAGGAAGGGCACATAACACCAGATTAGTATTCCAGGTAATAGTTATTACAATTTCGCTTATTATACAGGGAAAGTCCACTTGGGACAGTGAAAAGGTAGTAAGACTTTGGAATCATAATATGTGAGTTTGAATCCTAATCCCTCTGCTTATATTCACATTTGAACTAGTACCCTTGGGAAATGTATGAATCCTCACATTCCCTCCAGCTAAGTATCTATTGTATAGTTTAAAAACAATGTGGGAACCAAAGAATATTCATAAAAAAAATGATCGTTTGGAACATTAAATGAGCTAAAAAGGTTGATAAGCTACAAAATAAGCATAATACCAACACCTTTTGCCTATTTATAAATTTAAAAATGATCACATATGAAATCATTCATGAAATTAAATTTAAAAAAATCAAAATGTACAAAAGAAAGCAGCATATGTTGTACTTTTTTTGTTTTTGAATGAAACTCTGAATTTTCCTTCAATAAAAATGTTTTAGAGTATCTATAACACACATATGATTAACCTTATTAATGATTATTGATATTTCAATATCATTTTCATTGGAATGGATTGCCTGGCTTTGCCAAGGCACAGAGGGCTTGCTACTAAGGTAATTAAGGTATATTAAGCCTAATATATAGAAAAGTAGTTAACATGTTTTATTATAAATTCATTTTAAACGCTTTTTAATACTAAATTTATTTCTAATGCTTTCTTATACTTATTATTATATCTTATACTCATTATACAAATGTCATTTCTAAAGCTTTTCACCAAGGTAGTTATGTTGAAAGACAGTACCATAGAAATGCTATCTTTTTTTTCAAATAACTATTGTTGTTTCATTTTGTGAAGTTACAGAATATATGGTTTCACACAACCTTGGTGATCTGTTTTTTTTTTTTTATTATGATAGATTTATCAAAGTTAAATTAAGGAAAATTGGAGAAAAAAAAACAAGTTTATTTGCCAATGGGCAGAATAAATAAACATTTACAGATCCAATCCTTAATTTGATAGCATTTGAACTTCCTAAAAATTAAAATCCTATTTGTCTAAAGTATTCCAAAAATATATTGACCAATCCTGAGGACAATGGCCATCTAATGTTTGTGTAGGTTTATCAGATCCCATCCCAAAGTTGATTGTTTCTCAGTACTTAGACATCATTTTCATTATTATTTAAAAGGGTACAGGTATGTGTTTTTCAGTAAGGATATATATACCTCATCAAGCACCAACCCAAGTTAAGCACAAGGCCAGTTTTACATGCTCATGATATCCCTAGACTTTTTGTATTCAGTGCTGCCCTTCACCTAGATGAATTACTCTCATTGAGTTAATGGTTCTCAACTCGGATTTTCAGAATCAGTGTTATCCTTACACCTAGATGAGTTATTCCTCTGAATTAACAAGCCATGTCTTCCTGAGACAGCTGAAAGTGAATATAATGGCTTTGACTGGAAAATGAGGCTAGTCAACACAATGAGAGTAACTCAACATTTTGGAAGGCAACACTGATTACTAAAGCCTAGAGATTTCCACATGTAAAATTGGGTTTATGCTTGTCCAAGTAAATATACCCTCCAGACTTGGGCAGCGACGGTGGAGCATTGGTAAAAGCTCGGGCTCTGGAATCTTATTACGCGCGTTTAAATCCCAGTCAAAACCATTACTTTCACTTTAGCAGCCTTGGGCAGATGGAGCTCAACTCGGGAAAGCAGCTCATCTAGGTGAAGGATAACACCGAATGTAAAAAGCCCAGGTAAGAGCACGTAAAAATGGCTTTGTGCCAAACTTGGGTTGATACTCACCAAGTAAATTTAATATCCTCCTTAATACTGGACCCAGAAGAGGAAGGCCCATCTAAACATCAATTAATAATAGATCTACCTTGCAAAAAACTAGTTTAAGAACTTTCATAAATTACACCCTAAACCTATGTATAGTCCTTGTGACACAAATAGCAGTCCCTGGTGGTACCAGCCTTAGGGGTCAAAATAGAATTAAAAAAAAAAAAAAAGTATAGAATACTATATCAATTCATTATAATTTGATCTAATGAACTGTTGCTGGTTTCGTATTTATTTGAGCAAGGTGTGGCACACTGTGGCTGTCTGGATTCATAGAGACAACTAGACAACAAGTGGACCTTCCCCCCTCCATTCCAGGAAAGTTGGGGGTGGATCGATGGAATGGAAAGGAAAGGAATGCAATGAGAAAACAAAGAGAACCATTGGTTGTGCCATTCAGGGACAATAAAAGAAGTTCAGGAAAAATGAACAGCTGGCACCAGGTAGATAGAAAGTAGGGACAGGAGTATTTGGTGACAGGGAGGGAGAGAGACAGAAGGGGAGCAATGATAAAAGAGGGGAGATATAGTCAGAGAGAGAGAGAGAGAAATAGGAGAAAAGAGAGAAGGATAAGTAAAAAGAAAAAGTGTGGAAGGTGGGGTTGAAAGAAAGACTATGATGAAGGGCAGTTATCAATTTATATAAGCAAATATAAGACCCCCTCCTATTCATCCATAAATACGACAATAGAAATTCTAGAATGAACAGTGAGGTCGACTTGAAACATTTCTTAATTCAACACATTAAAAAAAAGAATTGATTTATTGATTGAGAAACACAAGAAGTATAATAGAGTAAATAAACGGGTTTCCAGGTTGAACAGGTATAACCTATTATTGCTGGACAGAAGAAATAAACTACAGGTGATCCTGTTATGTGCCACCACCTTCTATTATTAAAAAAGTAGGTGCATATGGCAGCTGGTTACTCACAAAAGTCCCATCTACAACTGACTATATACAGAAAAATAATTGTTAATAACAAGTGGTCACTTGCAATAAGAGTACTATAGAGCTATATCCCTGTATTAGTATATATTCTATATCCCTATATTAGTATGCATGGACGTAGGTCTTATTCTCACATTAGCATGCACATGCCATAAAAAATATCAATATTAAATGTTAGTAAAATAATTAAAAAAAGAAAGAAAATTTGTCCTGAATAATAAAATAAGAACAATAAATACAATAGGTTGAACCAAATGTTCATAAACATTTTGAAATTTTCCTTCTCAAGTCATAACAATTATAAAAATTCTTCCTCAAAATAAAGACCATTTTCCAAGAGGTTTTGACATTGATCTACAAGCTTTTAGTAAAAGTACCATTTAGCCAGCTTCGATTCAAAGAATTCTTGGCATTCTTCTTCAAACTTTTGGGCAATTTAATAACATTTGAATGGCTTAAAAAAACAAAAAAAAAATCTAATGTTTTGTTATCAGTGTATGATACATTACTTACAAATAAATAAAAAACTAAGCAAATACATATTAGTCATTAAAATAAGAGAGATAAATGAGAAACATATCAATCTGTTTCTACAAAGACTTACTCTACAAGAACCTATTAAAAATAAGTTAGAATTCTAAAGATCCTAATAATCCAAAATATTGTACTGTTACCCTGATTTCGAGTACAGTACGCCTGTTTAATAAAATTAATTTAATAATGACTGGCATAACCAGAGGAAATTCCACAGTAATTGAAAGTTTTTCAAACACAAAATAAAATATAAGATGATTTATGCAAAAAAAGAAGAGGGGAATATAAAGGAAGGTAATGTGTTTCTTTCTAATTACAATATGTGATGATGTTTGTTATTTGTGACATCTGGCGGACGTCGGACAAGTAAATTAATATTTACATAATATCTCTTGTTCTTAGACTAAATGCAGTTATGTTTCAATTGAGAGTTGGGAAAAAATCTGACAGAGAAGACAAAATGGCTCCAATTGACGAAAGATTGAATGTAGCTCTAAGAGGCCTAAAAAAAAAATACATGAAAGAAGAAATAAAAACAGAAAAATCAGAATTTATTAAATAGAGTTAAACTTTATAATTTGGGAATAAAATATTTCAAATGAACAATTCTTCTGAAACCAAGCTGTCTGTAGCTATCATTGATTTAAGAAAGATAATTTAAAAGATAGGATTAGTAAAGCCAGTAATCACAGATTAACCTCATCATTGGTGAGATAAGGATGACTTAATGAAAAACAATTTAAAAGATGCTGAAATAAGAAAACAAAAAATTTCAATGACAATTGATAGATTCTAAACAGAGACCTGAATTTATTTATTATTTTTTAAAACTCATTTCTCTAAATTTCTGCTGTGAGGATTTTTAATACGTATCATTCAGAAAAGTGGTTGGGGAATAGGAGTACATTACCCCAAATGGGTGATGAATGTGCTACGAATGTGGATGTGCTGAGTGAAGAAAAGTTGGAGAAAAGAATGCATTGAAGATCCTGTAATCTATACAACGATGGAAACAAGAGGAATATCAGTATTCAAACTGCTTCTTCAATATAATAATGGTCAATAGTTTGGTATGTGTGATATGTAAAGCTATAAAGAGTGTTTTATTTCTGTTTATAAATGGGATTCCTACATTTTTTCTTGAATGTTATTTCCATGCCAAAAAGACAAATTTTTATTTCTATGAGAGATGAAATTAACAATTAAACATTTTTTCAATAAACATTTTTTGTTTATTTATTACTCATAAGTTTCATAAGTAAACTAGTTTGTTCAACAGGGTACTACCACTGGTGAGGGTAAATCCATTTTACAACAAATTCTATTGAAGTAAAACCCTAAAAAGTTACCTGACCCCAGATATTTTGTGTTCTGGATCTCATTCTTATTTTGGTTGTATACAATTTTTTTTTTTATTTGAATAATTTTTTTTAAATGAGGCAAGATTACTTGGATTATTGATTATTCAGATTATTTTTATTATCTTCATTCTTACTTCCGAAGTTAATCGTCCGTCAATCATAGTTCCAATTGTTGGTCAAAGTGAATTCATTACTAAATCATTAAGAAGTCAAGACATTTACACAAGCACAAACATTGGAACAACTTCATGCTAGACAATTCATAAAATGTAAGATAGAACAGTTGAACATATGCAATCATTTAAAGTGTAGTTATACAAAAAGAGTAGTTTTGATTAAAATCTTTTTAAAAATTCTACTTTGTTGTTACATGCAAACACCTCCTGCAATGTCTCAGTTTCAACTCCATCATTAAACTATACATATTAATAGATATATCAGTTCAACAAGAAGTTTTTATCATCTAGAGAAATTTTCCTACACATAAATGAAAACAATCTTCAAATTATTTCATAAGTTTTGTTTTTTTTAATTTTCTTTTTGGCATAAAATGCATCAAAATATTTTTTTTGTATCTTTTTTTATGTTTTGTGTTTGTATTAAAGGTTAAAGGCCAGGAATCATGTTCAGTCATCTTGTTCCCAGGTGGTTCTGCATTATAAATATCTACTAAGAAATTATAAATTTAAACCATTTTATATTTATAAATCTAGGAAAATGATAAAAGATATTTAAATGGTGATAAAATATAAGAATGTTTTTTTTTAAAAAAAACTAGAAGCATTCTTTGTTAAGTTTACGAGCAAAAAAAAAAAAAATCGTTAGAGTTGGATATTGCAAAGATAAAACTAAAGATTATCATCCAGCTGTCAAGCTTTAATTTAATTAGGTATACACAAGCATACAGAATTATTCAATTGCTGAATGTCAGTAGTTAATAGGACCAAGATGAATTTGTCAACCAATAAAAATTAATTCAAATGTCAAGTAGTTGTTTGTTAAGAGGCAAAAAAAAAAAAGAGTAAGAGAGACATTCACACACATGCGTGTGTTTGTGTGTGTGTGTGTGTGTGTGTGCGGTGTTTTTTCAATTAAACAAGTTTCATTTAAAAGAACAGAAATCTGTATTTTTTCTTTATTTTTTTCCGACTTTTTGATGAGCATCTTTATATCAGGTCTGAAGGATTTAAAAAATTCTCAGAGTCCATCTTCAGACATGGATGTCTTGCCGTTTCTCACATTTCTGTAAGATGATGTTACAGGCTTTTATAACTTTTACGGAAAGATGTTTGTGTGTGCAAGAGAGAGATTAGCTTACTAACTAGTTGAAGGTTAAGCCGGCTCAAACATTGAACATCTATGGGTTGAATGGAGAGTTTGATGAGAAAAATAAATACACAAGCGGTTACAAGCTGCATGTATATCTTAGTTTAGGAAGTCACTATTTATTCAAAAGCGGGAGGGAAATGGCAATTCATGGAATAAATAAGAATATGAGGGAACAACTAGGATTCAAACTTGCGTAATGCAGTACCAGAAGTTGATCACCTAACCACTGTCCCAAATAGTTTCTCCAACACACACACACACACACCTATGGTCAAGTCTGCTGTCGATTTTGATGTATGAGTGTCATCAAACCAAAATATGGCTGTCAGACAACTACACAGACTAGTTTATAGTGATGAAGGCTTGTGCTGCACCATTCACACTTCTTGTAACTGACAATAACACACTGTTTGTGCAAAGTTTGCTAGGGACAACATAAGCAATAGATCTCAGGTTTCTTCTATATGCATTATTCAGACCAATCAAGTGTCCATGCAATTTAATTTATCACTTACATAACTTGGAATTTATTCAGAGTCATTTAACATTCTGAAATATCTACCCATCTAATGATTTTATTTTAATAAATCTGTGAATATGAATCAACAACTATACACCCTGATAAAGGTTTTAATTAACCGAAATGCTATGGTGTTACTTCAAACACACATAATCAAGATAAAGTTTTTTCTTTTTCAGAAATCTATTTTTACATTTACATATACATACATACACTTGGTCAAGCACCAAACCAAGTTAGACAGAAGTCCAGATTTATGTGCTCAAAATATTCCCAGATTTTTTGGAAAGTGTTGTCCTTCACCTACATTGGTTTAGGAATCAGCTTTGTTCTTTAGCTAGATAAGTTACTCTAAGTTAACAAGCCTCATCTGCCCAAGGCAGTTAAAAGTGAATATAACGGATTTTGCCTCGGATTTGAACTCAATATGATTATTGGGTCCAAGCTTTTAATACTCCTACACCTTCACTATATATGTGTGTGTGTGTGTGTATTATATTTACTTTGTGAGCACCAACCTAAGTTTGGCACAAGGCCATTTTTATGTGCTCTTACTCGGGCTTTTTACATTTTATGTTATCCTTCACCTAGATGAGCTGCTCTCCAGAGTTAACGTGTCCCATCTGCCTGAGGCAGCTAAAGGTGAATATAATATTTTTGACTGGGATTTCAACTCGCGTAATACGATTTCATAGCCCGAGCTTTTATCAATGCTCCACCGTCGCTGTGTGTATATATATGTATTTATATATAAATTTTTAACTCAGGAGAGCATCTTATCTAGGTGAAGGGCAACACTGAATGCAAAACGCCCATGTATATAGAGCAGGTAAAAATGAGTTTGTGCCTAACTTGAGTTGGTGCTCGACCAAGTATGTATTTTATATATACACCCCCCACACAGAGTAGAAATGTAACTAGAACTATATTTAAAATAAAATTATCAAGTCGATAGCATCTGGCGACTAGCAATTTCTGGTTTATGCACTCATAAAAAACAAATGCACAAGTTTCTCTTTTATATATATATATATATATATATATATATATATGGGTGATGAATGTGATTGATAGAGCATAAAGATAATAACATTGTGTTCGTTAAACCATGTTGTTCCCGCTTTCATATGATATCCCAAGGTGAGACTAAATGTAGTTGATGTGCCATGACAATAATAGCCATAATGAAGCAATCATCAAACTATCAAAGTGAAAAACTGGTAATAACCAAATACCACTGACTGAGTCAAATATATATGTGTTTTGGGTAATTATTTTACACCGCTGAGACCATAGAAAATACTTATAATAATTAGGAAAATATTTAACAAACCAAGTTTACAAAAAATAATTTCTTACATGATATAGAATCAGTTGGCATAAATCATCTTTGAGTTTGTGAATTGGATCAAAAGAGCAGTTAGTACAATTTTAATTTTTAAAAATTAGAAATAGTTTTACAACAAATTAGAAATAGTTTCACAACTGTTGGACTGAACCAACCACTTTTTACATCAACCCTGTTGACTTTGTTCTTTCTTTTTTCAGATTATTAGTGAGAAATAATAGAGATTCAACTTGGCAACCCAATAAAATCAAATCATGTGTTTGATGATAGAAGAAAAAATTTTATTTAAAAAAAAAAATTTTTTTAAATTACATCATAAAAATTTTAGTTTATTTCTCAGACTAAATAGTTGCACATTCTAAAATGTTATGTTTACTTTATACTAACCTATTGTGTAACCTTATAGCTACAGTGTATTATCATTCTGGAGACATTACATAAGCTTTGATTCACTAGCAACAACAGATATTGTCTTTCTTGAGAACAAAATAATGTAAATAATTAGATTAAAATTAGTGGATAATTCATTTTTTGGAAATATTTGTGTTTGGACATTTTTCATCTTTTTTCATAGATGTTTAAAAAAAATTGATCGCTTTATCGTTGGGCGAAATTGGAATGGGACTCGTGGCTAATTGGACATTTTTTGCAAATGGACGATTGGACTTACTACCATTGATACAATACACTCCTATAAAGAAGAGGCAATGTTGTGTGTGTGTGTATATATATATATATATATATATATATATATATCTACACATACACCCACACACATTTGTAGGTCATTAGTCATTTTGAGGCACGCAGCCTTTAGTAAATATTAGTATACACTGAAAGATGAAAGATTCAAAAACTGAATAGAGTATATGTTAATGTTTGTTAGGGTGTGTGTCCACAAACATTGTAAGTTCAGTGTAATCATATTCACCCTTCACCTTCCAAGTCTTTTCACTCATGGCCATCGTAAAATTTCAATCACTTATAAAAAAAAAAAAAAGTAAAGAATTGGCAAAAAAGCCATCACTAATAAAAAAAA
>JAUZSX010290862.1:0-14212 GCA_034780655.1 Idiosepius hallami
TTACGTGCTCTTACCCGGGCTTTATATATTCAGTGTTACCCTTCACCTAGAAGAACTGCTCTCCCGAGCTAACGAGCTCCATCTGCCCGAGACAGCTAAATTGAAAATAATGTTTTTTACCATAATGATGATTGTGTATAATGGTTAGGTTGGTAATATTCTCCATGCAATCGTGAAAGTATCTCAGTAAGCACCGCTTAGAAACAATACAGTCGGAAAGGTCGTGTCCACTGTATTGGAAATTACTGTATTTGTTAATATTAATTTCTAGAACATTCCTGTGAAAGCAATGAAAATAATTATCGGAATATTTCCCTTTTTTTCGGTATTAATTTATACATCCAATTTTTTTTCACTTTCTAATTCATGAGTTTTCCAACGATTTTCAAAAGAAAATAAGAATCTGTTTAAATCTTTGATTTTCATCTTATTCGATAAAACTTCTCTTTTTTTGCTTAAATAAAATCTTTTAGTCACATATTATTTTATTTATTTTTCAGAAAAAAATTCTCCTAAAAATACTAATATTTTTAACTTTGCCAATGAATTCTGAGATTTGCAACAATTACTTTTGGTTTTCTTATCCGAAAACTAATTTTTATGCAAAATACTTGACATGAATTATGCATTATTGAATATTAAATATCTTACATAAAATTTCATGATTAATTTATTCCTGAATAATTGCTTTACTTTTGGTGTGCCTTTTTCTTTTCTTTCTTTCTTCTTTTTTTTTTTTCTTTAAGTAGAAAGACAATTTCTAATTTGTGAATTTCTTCATGTGAATTTCTTCCCAACGTAATTCAACGTAATTTAGGCAACTTTATGCTATAATATTTTCATTCTATTATTTTTTTTCTTTTTGGTTAAATTCAATTAGTCAGCTTTGAAGTTGGAAAAATTTCTAATTACTAAAATCTTCTTTAAGAATTTTTAGATATTATTTTGATAACATATCGTGACTTTAACATATCTTAATCCAATTCTATTTGGAATCTTTATGAGTGAACGGGGTTTAGAACAGTGTAAATTGAGTCCAAATCTAATTCAGTTCGTTTGTTTTACTTTCGTGACAATAATATTTGGAAAAGTTACAAACTATTTTATCTTTACCAGAATGAAATTTAAATTTGGATAGAGACACTTAGAGGCGGATTATTTGTGCAGGTATTGTTTTTCTAACAATGATTCAACACTTGAAGGAAATTCTGAAAATGTCTTCCATTGGCATTAAGACATTATTTTCTACTAAACAGCAACTTTTTGGACACCCTTTATCATTAGTTTTTATTTTATATATTCATATTTCTATTAAGTTTCAATAAAAATATACTTTTCGTTTCTCAGAATGACTAGTTTTCTTTATAAAAGAGATTTTTGAGCTTTTAAAAATAAACAATTAAGGAATGAGTACGATTTTAATTCAGAATATCAAAGTACCAAAAGACTTTTAAAAATAAATTTTCAGTTTAATCCGACAAAGGTTACTGCTTCAATTCCGTCAGTAGGCATAATTAGCTAAGAATACTTAACATACATTTACTCTAATACTTGGGTGTTGTTAACAGAATGACAAGCATAAACCTTAAAATATTTTGATTAGTTACCCCCGAGTATATCAAATATTGAATAAAAAAATAAACATTTATTACTTTTAAAAAAATTATGACCTAATTTTAGTTATTTTGTTTCAATTCTTATGTTGATGATTTTTAAAATTGTCTAAATCCAATGAACGTGAAGAGTGATCATTTTTTGGGAGTTGCTTATTTTATCTAATATCTGCTTTTAAGTATCTCAAATTACGACCCATTTTATATGTTTTCATTAAAATTTCCCTTGATGAAAACATAAACTCATTTTTGCCGTAAAAACACCTAAAATGAAACAATAGTCCGCATTTTGTTCTTTAACAGAGAAATTCCAATTCAAATAAGAAAAAAATCAAGACAATCTTGATCAAACAAATTGTCAAGTTTTATTTAAATAAAATTTAGCCAAAAATGAAGCACAGTTTTATAGTTAACTATAATGGTGTGTGCAGCAATTGGGCGAATCTAAGAAAGAAACCAAAAAAAGCTTTTTATTTCTTTTCTAGCCATCTTTCGTGTTCCTGGTTGATAAAGTCGGGGAGTCGATCTGGAAAACTCTACCTCGACGTTCGAGACTCTGACATTGAATATTCAGTCGGATGTATGAAGGATTATGCAGAACTTTACCTAGGTAAGTAGATTTAGTTTTATCTAATAATATCAATAAATATCCATTTCAGCATATTTTTTTTTTCAAAACTGTCATTAATTGAATGTTCAGGAAAACAAATGGAAATGAGCAGTGTAGTGCATTGCCACCCAGCAAATCATGGAAAAAGTAACTGTTTCAAGTGAAGCATGTCTAAAATAGGGTGTTATACCTGATAAAATATGAACTGGTGTCATACTCGATTCATGAATTGAGTCTAGAGATTATATTCAAGTTAGGAATTGGTATAAAAAAATTGTGACTTTAATGTTATTGTCATATTTAGATGTTTTGATTCTACTCATTAATATTAACTTAGTTATACATTGATATAAGATACGCCATGCCCACAGTCTCAAATATGAATGCATTTGATTCATTTGGGGTCCTTATTAATACTTTTTGGATCTGTAGAAGACTTCGCTTTGTTAAATTTCTAAATTCAATGCAAGGCTTTTTTCCTTGATTGAATTCCCATTCTTTTTATTTTGTGATTCATTTTCAACCCCTTATAAATATGAAGAGAATACTTTCCTTTACTTATTTATTTGATACTGTAGTTCATTTAATCTTTTTATGAGCCACAATTCTATTTCTTGAAAAAAATTTTAATACTAAAAAAATTTTTGATACTAAAAATATTAAAACTACAAATTGCTATAACAACTAAAAAATACTAAATATCAACCGAAATTAAAAATTGGGACTTAATTGCTTACTCGTAAACAACATAGAAAAATTATTTCATTAGATTAAACATACGTATGGATTTTACATTAGATGTTTGACAATAGTTCTTTTGCATTTTATCCCTAGATGCAGTTTACATCGAAGTTGCAGTAAAAGTTGAATCTATTCATTTGGCACAGAAAATATAAATCAGTTTCTTATGTATTTTTAATTTTTCTTTTCCTCCTGTTTATAATTCAATAACTTGAGAACAGAGCAAATAATTTTACAAGAAATTGTTTTGCATTTACCATTATTTAGCAATACGGGAAGAAAGGTGTTTTTAATATTTTAAATGAATAAATTAACTATCGTATCGAAACAATATTTTGTTTTATTTACCTGAAAGCATAAGCATAATTTGTGAAATAAGAGCTCAGAGGAAATGAATACTAAATTAGAAATAAACGAATTTTTTTTTTAATACGGTAAAGCCTCTTGCCCCGTTGTATTTGCCAGGTAATTACCCCGATAGTTGTTCGGCTGCTATGTCGACCTTCTGCCTCGTTCTTTCTTTTCTTCTCTTCTTCTTTTCGCTCTGACAGCCGGGATTCAGACTCGCTACTGCCTGCTCCCAATGTTTGATATATTAACGAGTTTGCTGTCCTGATAGCTTTGTGTTGGCCTTTTAATTGACGGGACGATGACTTTAGGCTATCAATATGATCTTCCAGGTAATTAAATAGTTTAGGACCTCAATTTGCGTTGTGATCACACTCCAGGAAGTTGTAGAACGTTCTCGGAGTGCCCGTGGTTTTAGAAATGAATAGATCAAACAATTCAATAGTAGATTTCAATGTGGTGTTTATTTGTAGGTTACAAAAATAATGTGTAGTGTGGTGAAGACTATGAGCCTTGAATGAAAGAAATATAGTAAAACTATTTTCGTCTCTGCTTAAAATTGTAAGTTATTGTACTTCAAACAATCAGCAAGGTTTAAGTGGTTGGAGCGAGTTGCTGAATGTGTCTGCTAAGAGAGTCTAAGTCGTAGAATCGTAGACGGGAAGCGAGAGTTCGAACGGAGTGTGTGCTTTTTGAAAATCTGAAAAACTCTCTGCTCTCTGTTCGGTCACTCGATCTGTATATATGCATTTTGCTATAGGTCGGGTGGGCATTTCCGGCAATAATTATGATAAGTTTCATCATGCTAATTATTCTCTGTTCTGCATTTTCGACAAAAAGTCTTAAGTAGAGGAAAAATAACATAAGTGGTTTTCAATTGCTTTTTCCTTTTTCACTTCGTTTAATATTTCCTTTTTGGTCAGCGATTGACCGAATTTGTAAATAGGCATAACTTGCCAATCTTCTATTTATGATCTGAAATTTATAAATTACATTTTTCGTTATCAAAATCACATTAGCCAAAAATGATAATTTTCCAACAATCGAAGCGGAGTCCGACAAAATTAATCCTTCTTTAATTCTATTCTGGCAATTGGGGTGATTTAATGGTTACACCCAAAAATAATAACCATTCTTTATTCTGACACACTAAAATCGTTAATTGGTCATAAGAATTCGATGAGTTTGTAATTTTTTAATTGTTCCCTGATTCTTGGGTTGGAACGTAGGTATCTTCCTGTTATAACTAAGTGGATTTTTAGCTAATTGCCATATTTAGCAATCTTCGTACAAGCTGACAAATTCTCAATTAAGAAGCTGGTATTTCCTATTCATCAATTATTTATTTCCAAGCTTAGGGAACTATAATATCCAACTAGTTATTCTAGTTTACCAATTGTTTTGGTTACTTATTTCAATAACGTATCGAACCCATAATCGACTTCGTTATATTTATCCAGTGGTTTACCTACGCCTCAGACACTAACCAACGTATTTCCACGTTCCGGTGCATGATACAGAACATCGTATTCTTAACTTAGGTGGTCTGACTATAACCAGTGTTATCGACGTGAATTGACCTTGACAGTCCACATATATAGCATATTTCTGTCAAAGGCTTATTTTGTGACTGTCGTTGACGCGCGCATTTTAGCTCGTTAGTCAGTGCATTCATACATTTATTAAGGCTATTACTGTTTCAAATTCCAGACTAAACCATTATATTCACTTAATGGCAACGTAAGATGCGGATTTTTAACTCAAGAAAATTAATTATCTACGTGAGAGGATAATAAAGATTTCCAAAATTCGAGCAGATGTTACTCAACTCAATGCGAGTAACAAAAACTAGTTGTAAGAACAATATTGATTTAAAAACCCCAGATAGTTTAAGCTTGTTAACTCAATGAGAGTAACTAGTCTAGGTAATGGGCTGTACTAATAACAAAAAGCCAGGAAATATAATTTTTTTGGCACAGGGTTTAGAGCCCACACAGATTGATATGGGGCAATCCAGTAGCCAGGAGTCTCACTGGTAGTAGGGTAAGGTAAGGATAGTTGCAGCAGAGCTCACTCCCCGTTAACATCTAATCTAGTATATATCGACTTAAGACTCGACCGACGAACCGTCTAACCACTGTATTAGTGCACCGCGCTGTTTATGTGCACAGTGGACTGAAAGGTGAGATCCGGTCCCACAACAATAATGAGCTCAGAAAACTAGCCTTATGCCAAACGTTGTTTAATTTTGGACTAAATATATTAGAACTATACTAGAGCTATTAGTTTTCTGACGAACATAGCAGTTTCACAAGGTTTCCAATTATTGCATTAAGATCCCAAAATTCAAGCTTTTACTGAATCATTGAAATACCACAGATGGCTCTTAAACTCAAGAAACAAAGTCTAAATATTAATGAATAGGAAAGATTCACTCTGACGGAATAAAAGGATTAATTTGTCATCGTAAGAAGTGGGCCATAATCTCTAAGTTAACGTATTTGTGCATTAGGATTTAAAGTTCTAATCAACTTGTGCAGTATTGATCTTTCTAATAAAAGCAATGTTGTTGACAATGCTGAAAATAATGCCAGAATACCAGTTTACTAAGCGAGTAGTCTTCTCTTGACTCTTTTGGTCTCAAAACATATGTCCTGAAATTGAAAAAGTACTTTACCATCTTAAGAAATTCTATGATCCCGGTCTTCACGAAATAAAGTGAACTCTACCTGGAGGAAATTTTTGCCTACTCTCTGCCGGTCTGTCGTTAATCAGGAAGTCTTCTTTTCAACTGTTTTGGGCTCAAATCAGTCTTTACAAATAGAGTCCTTTACCATCTCAAAAAGAACTAAGTTTCACCCAAGAGAGTAATTTTACCACAATAGTTAGCTGCTAAGCTTAGACAGTGGGTTAGTTGGTCGGTTTGAAGGCATGTGGAGGGAAGAGTGGATAGAGAGAAAGTGACAGTAGGGTTCTGAATGCTTTTATTTAAACCAAGAGCTACTGACCAATTATTTTCCCAAAGGTAAATGTTGGACAATTTTGAGAAGCTAATAATCATAATAACATAATCTTTGATAACGTCATCATTGATTACAGTGATTATTGTCACAGTAAATAAAAAGGTAATTTTTAATTGGTAAGGTTTTTGGACAAAGCTAGAGGAAATTAAAGCATACAATTTTTGGAATATGATTGAAATAACTAATTCATTAATGCAACTAAATTGCACCAAGATAAAGTTAATGTGTAATTTTTGCATTATTCATAAATGATTTAAAAAAAAGACACCGATTTTACAAGGCCGTATTTTATTTTGTGACAAAACTGCACAATAAAAGACAAATTAGAAATTTTATTTTTAAGTTTGAATAATTTTTAAGAACTTCGAAATCTAATGCTAGTAACATAAAAAATGATATTTCCAATGACTCTACGAACCTGACCTTTACCTAATAAAATGATAAATAGATAGAGAGATAGATAAAATACTATAGTATTTGATGGAGTTCTCTTAAAAATGATAACTTTCAAAGAGGATTCCAGTGGTCTAACATCCAAAATAGGAATGATGGATTTTTCAGGTATAAAAAGAAATAATGTCACTTAAATCATTTGGCATTTTGGCATTCTTTGTGTCGTTTTATTTCTTGTAAAAAATCCTTTTTTATTCTTTTTCGAATTTTTTTGTATTTTAAATTTTAATAAGTTTATTTGTTATGGATTCAAATGTAATATCAATGAAAAAGATTTTAAGAAATATTATCAATGTTTTTTAAAGAAGTTCGATGATTTAAAACAATCATCTAATTTATAATAAATTTCACGAAATGGAACAATGGATCAATTAGTACAGTTGTGAACAGGAAGAGAACCGAGTGTTATATGGGTTCTCAGGAAGAAGATACAATGAGCCTCACTTTCCCACTTTTTACAGTTAAATGTGACATGTAGAGGCTGTGCAGCAAATGTTATGTGCAAGCATGCTTAACTATCTCTATTAGTCAGCTAGGGCCATTAGACACACATTTTGATGTGCAATCAAAGCGAAGTGACTATTTAACGCATAGCTGGAGGGAAGAGTGAACTTCATACCTTACCTAAGGGGATTAGTCGACATGTTAACGTAGACGGAACAACTTGGATTCGAACCCACGTAGTACGATTCTGAAGTCCGATTGTCTATCCACTGAGGCACGTCGACCGCCTACTGTAATATATATACAAATAACATAATTGAGTAAACCACAGAAAAAAACATAGGGAAATACAGTGCCACAAATCTTTTATTTTTTTAGAATAACATTTTCTTTTTCTTTAGCTACTAATGCATGTATTATAGGGTATATCAAGGACATCCTCGATAATTCTATTTCTCCACAGGGCCGGGTTATCTGACATTATCTGATTGAATGATTGTTTCCGTCATTCCGAAACAATTCGAGTAAATCATGAAAATGTCTCAAAGGCTGACTCATCAACTCATACCATAGCAAAACTCTTCTTTGATCTCTTGATTTTCAAACAACATTACAATTTAAATCCGCAAAGTGCAATTTAAATGTCTATGTATTTATATGCTCAGACATTTAAATGCAAATGCTTTTAACTAGGGATGAGAATTTACAACTAAAAAGATTTCAGATAGAAAAAAAAATCCAAAAATTTAACATTCCCACCGTGACAGAACGAGAACAGCCTACTCCCGTGAATTGAACAAAAAATCAAATTCAAGCTCTTGTGAAGACTTAAAATTGTGACATGAAGGTTTCCTTGCTCGATACCCTGAAGAAGGCTAAAGATTTCATCAGCCGAAACGTTATAAAGATAACAATGATAGAAATGAGTACAATAGATGTTGTATCAAGTCTCATCTCAAGGATTCCGAAAAACAACTGCTTCCACCACGTTAAATGTGTAAAATCTTTTTTTTAACGTTAAATGAGACACGATGGTTAGGTTGAGAATGGGGATGCTCTATGATACGGGTCAGAATAAAGGTGAACACCGATCTTCAGCGGCGTGTTATTAATAGAATACAATTCCAGGATTCGGCTGACTAGTTAGTCGACTTTACAATTAGATCAATAGCTCAGGAAATTAATATATCTTCGCTGTCAGTAAGCTAGTTAGAATTAGTTTGTGTGTTCTAATCTTAAAATTACAAAAAATCATAATTATTACAAATGTAAGATCAAAGCAAACCCTGGGCAAGACAGGACAATACTTATAGTGATTATTAGGACTATAACAATATGTTTTTTATTAAAGAATATTCTTGTCACAGCTCCAGTTATTAAAGCTGCAACAAGAATATCTAATATACAAATAGCATACTTTAAAAAATATAATCGTATTTGAACAGGTTCTACATCCAGTGTTGAATTTATGCACATGTGCGTGGGGGCTATATTTCCTAAAGAATGTATGGAATTGAACTGTGAACACTGCTATTCTTACATAGTCACCCATCTAACTACTGGCCAGGCTTGACATTGCTTTATTTCGGTGATCTGACGTGACCCGTTGTCTCCAATACAACTTGACTGTATAAATGATTACGGCATTTAGAAGTGGTGATTCTTGCTTAAAAATTTCCTTTTTTAAAACAATGAGAAAATACTAAGAAAAATAAACAAGTAAATAAATAACGGAGAAATGATTTTGAAAATTAAGAAAAAATAATTCATTTTCAAACTCGAAGTGTTTTTGAAAAATATATAGGCAAGTCCCCAGCGCTTAAAGCCGGGCATACTTCTTAATAAAAGCATGTTATCAAATAACTAAAGAATTAAATGGAAAGTTAAGCAAAATACTCAAGTGACTGGTAGAACATATTTTCATAAATGCATAATGTTATAGTCTCAGTTTAATATATTATATTTACTTGGTGAGCACCAACCCAAGTTTGGCCCAAGGCCATTTTTACGTGCTCTTACCCAGCCTTTTTACATTCTGTGTTACCCTTCACCTAGATGAGCTGCTCTTCCAAGTTAACGAGCTCCATCTGCCCGAGGCTGCTGAAGTGAATGTAATGGTTTTGACTGGGATTTGAACTCGCGTAATCCGATTTAGTTTAACGAGTCTGAGTTAAATATATAGACGTTCTTATAAACTGAAAATAATTTATTCAAGGTTGTAACTCTGCTCTGAATAAAATTTACCGTTTTGATTTTCTCATAAGAATGGGGTTTGTCTGTCTACTGTTGTATTTTTATTCATATTTTACACGCACACACACACATGCGCAAACATTTACACACAATCACACGCATACATACTTACCAAACACTTACACATCGAATCCATGCACATGCATACACTGAACAACAAAGATAATGAGACTTTTTTTTGAAAGATGCTTGTCTAAAGAGCGCGTTGTGAAGAATCGCGAAACAGTGGCAAAGATAGCAGGAGCAGAAGGAAATACAACTTGATTTGTATTGTTTTTATTTATTTGGGTTTGTAATCAGAGCTTCTCATTTCTTCTCGTATGAAAAAAAAAACTGTTGTATTTTGAAACCATCTCTTTTGTTAATGAAAAGCAGAAATTGTGTTGAGTTGATTTGATTTTATCTATTTGCTTTTTTGGTCGGCTAAAAATGCATGAATCAACTTTGTTCTTTGTGGGCTAAAGTGAAAAAAAGGAGATCTAAACAAGAGACCGAGAGGAAGAATAAGAATAAAGGACAGAAATGGTAAGAGATGTAAGATATTGTTATGGAGTTAGTTTCATACAAAAAAGACAGAAAATAGATGTAAGAGTTTAACTTGTGTATTTTACATTTGGTACAGAAAGCAGTATAATAATTTGTCACGCGCATACACTATGCTCCGGACATAACAACAACCACTCCGCTGCTCGTGCTTATCGTCCCACTTTATATACACAGTGGCAGAGTCCACTCAGAGGGGCCTTCACCCAAAACAGATAGATAGATAGATGGATAGATAGATGGGTAGTTAGATAGATAGAAGAGAATTTATAGGGGTAAATTTGAACATTCACCTGCGTCAGTCGTACGTTTGCTAAGCCGGTGTAGTTGACATAAGCAATGTCAAAAGATAGTTTCGTCGATTTTAGAGTAGTGAAAGAGTTCTGGGTGACAATGCGTGCTCCAGACAAGATTTTGGACAGCCTCGTTCGTTGCTGGCAAAAGTACGTAAAAAATTGTGGTAACTATGTAAAAAGTAAATTTTGAAGCACAAAATGTTGCTCGTTGTAATGATACAACTCCCTTCTTCGTAGCCTTTGAGACAATCCTCGTTTTTGTTTGTTTTATTTCTCTAGTATATAAACCTTTTTGGGTCATCCACTCTTGTTTATTGCGTAATTTAGATTATTTCGTCTACTATTCTCTTCTCGATTATTGCGTTTATTTTTGTAGTATGTCATGGAATTTGTGTGAAACCGTAGAACAAATTAATCAATCATTTATCTCTTTAGAGTCTTTGTTGATCTTTATATCCACTTGGATGTTAACTATGACTTCAGTATAAATCATAAAGATATTGATTTCTGTAATGTAATTCTTTGATGTGTGGCAAAGACTTACATTTGTTTTTACTGTTTCTATATTGACGATGTTCTTGTTTTTATTCATTGAGATAGAAGTTTATGTCTTCCTCAATATCCCAAATTTGTTGTTTTTTTATGATTATCTTTTCCTGTTCTACAGTTTCCATTTTTTAATTTTTTTTTTTTGGTGGGGGATAAGTTTTTAAACTTAGTTTATTTTTTCTTAAATAACTAAATTCCCCAAATTATGGTCTATAATGTTAAAATGTGTTCATAGCTTAATGGTAATGGATTCAATTTCAAAATGAAATCATACAATATTTTAGAAGCCATTCAAATATTTTTCACGTTTCCCATTTAAGGTATAGTTTTCAAGTTAACATCCATAATAGAAACATAAATAATGAAAGACGATCAAAATATACATCAGAATTATTTAGGGGTATTTCATTGTTCTGTATTTGAGTTACTGACGGAAAGATATTATTTTCATTCCTTTTTTTTATTTTATTGCAATTAACAATGGCCTCTATTATCACATCGTACATGAAATGAAGAGAAGTCCACTTGGGACAGTGGATAGAAAGTTAGACATTGGAATATTAATATGGGGCGCGAATACCACTTGTTCCGTTTAGGTTCACATTTGAACTAATAACCTTGCGAAAGGTATGAATTAAAAAGTGCCAATCAAAATATGTTATTCAAAAAAAGAAAAAAAGAAAAAAGTACGAGTAGACAATAGAACTAGGCGGCAAGGTGGAGCATTGGTAAAAGCTCGGACAATGGAATCGTATTACACGAAGTAAAATCCTAGTCGAAACCATTGCACATAACTTTACCCACCTCGGGTAGATGGGGCTCGTTAACTTGGGAGAAAATCTCATCTATGTGAAGGGCAACACTAATTTCAAAAGTCGACAAAAAATCCTCTTGTTTGAGGGTATAGCATAAGCCTAGCAACTCTTTCTCGTAAAACAAGTATGCTACGGAAACAGCAAAAAGAAATTGCTGCATAACGCATCACTAGGTGTAATGGTTAATAGATGGAGACGAAAGAACAGCTATAAAATATGATTGTTTTCGGGATTAAATTACCTAAAAATCTTAACGTAACAAAAAGAAAACAAACGAAGATTTGGAAGGATTAAAAAGATACTGAAGTGCCGAAGGAGACTTATTTTAGCTCTGACTTTTTTAGACATTTTATTTCATGTCTGACATCCGTACACGTGTTTCTAGCCTTTGATGGCTATCTCCATGCGGAATCTGTCTCAAGGTTTGGTGTACCGTTTACTGCTGTTTTTAAAATATTTATCTATCTATCTATCTATCTATCTATCTATCTATTCCTATCTATCTATTCCTATCTATCTATCTATCTATCTATCTATCCATTCCTATCTATCTATCTATCTATCTATCTATCTATCTATCCATTCCTATCTATCTATCTATCTATCTATCCATTCCTATCTATTTATTTATCTATCTATCTATCTATCTATCTATCTATATATCTATCTATCTATCTATAGGTTGTTGATAGAATCGCCATTTTGCTAATGGTGGGTGTGAAAACTGGCTTTACAAGGGTGGGGACTGTAAAAGTTGTGGCGTCATACAGAAATAAAATGAAGAAATGCAAGCGTTGTTCAAGTTGGATTTTATTCCTAATCCTTTGGACCCTAAGAGGCCGATATATCGACACTGGCAACATAAGGCTAAAAAGACACACCAATGTTTTTGCTTTAATATGTTCCTCTAATATAACGACTCTGTGAGACTACTTGGTAATTTTGATAAGTCTGGTTTCAAAAGGGCTAAAAATATCTCTGTATTTTGTCAAATGGTTGCTTTCAGTTTCAAATCAAGACAGACGTATAACTCAATAGTGTTAAATAAAGTGTCTCCTTATATGAAAAGAAAGCTTTCTGTCAACTACCGGAGAAAAATAAAGTGAACAATACTTTTATTGTTAACGATCTTTTCATTCTGTAGAGACATTAAATATCTAACACTGACCTTATAGGTTTAACTTATTGCTTCACAACAAAAATATCTTTAAAAAATTCACATATTAAATTTAGAAACCTTTTATAAGTTTTCAAATTTTACATTTCAAATTTATTAACATTGCATAGATGTGTTTTTAGATTAATAATGCTTATGAAATTTCTATGAGAGACGATGCTTCGTGACACAAAAAATTAATCCAATTGAATTAAAGATGAGTACTATTATTGTATTAATAAATACATTTTTATTTATATCTGGCAACTATTAACTTTACATGCGAATTTTATGAACATTGCGTAGATGTATTTTAAGTTGAAAAATGCATATGAAATTTCTATGAGAAAAAATACACCCAAATGAATTAAAGATGAGTACTATTATTGTATTAATAAATACATTTTTACATTTCTATTAATGATCTACATTTAATGTATCGTTCGAAACTATTTAAAGCAGGTGCTTCACATCGGAAAAATAAATCTTGATCGAATTTGAATAGTTTTTAGAAATTTTTTTTCCTATTTTAAAGGCCGAATTAGCAGGAGACAGAAGCAGATGTTTTTCAAATAATATTTTCAGGTAAATTCCTGGAGCGAAGAAGTAATGTACATTTTCTCTGTCTGTCTTTCTCTCTCTCTCTCTGTGTCTCCCTGACCCCCCTCTTTCTCTCTCTCTCACACACACACATTCCTGCGCACACTCTAACGCACACACATTACTGTACACACGGTCAGATAGACATACACACGCCTATGTATTCATTTATTGAGTTTCTGAAGTATACTAATCGGTAAATGTTCAATTTCACTGATCGAATGTCTCTTGTGGATAAGCGTAGATCAGAAACAATGGTCTATGGTACCTGTCAATTTTTCGCTGAATAGATTGTTTGATTAAATTGGTCTAATAATTTGCGCAGTTAAGAGTACCCAAAACACTTTCTAAAACCATAGAAGTTATCGCGTATGTACAGGGAAATTAGTTAGTCATCGATGGTCATATTAGGAAGCAGATTTCATATATATATGGGCAGCGACGGTGGAGCATTGGTAAAAGCTCGGTTTTTGGAATCCTCTCACGTGAGTTCAAATCCCAGTCAAAACCATGATATCACTTTAGCGGCCTCGGGCGGATGGGGCTCGTTAACTCGGGAGAGCAACCCATTTAGGTGAAGGTAACACTGAATTAAAAAAGCCCAGGTATATAGAGCACGTAAAAATGGCCTTGTGCTAAACTTGGGTTTGTGCTTACCAAGTAAATATAATATATATATATATATATATATTGTGTGTGTGTCTCTGTGTGTGTGTGTGTCTGTGTGTGTTTGTGTGTTTCTGTGTGTGTGTGTGCGTGTGTGTGTGT
>JAUZSX010290872.1:0-14211 GCA_034780655.1 Idiosepius hallami
ATCACGCTCTGATAACAAACTCAAATTAAAAAAGTACTAAAATTAAAAAAGTTGGTATAATAATATATAGATTATATATATAGGTATGTGCCCATATACAGTTGTATAGTTACACTAATACAATTTGTGATAGCTAAATATAAGCAATCAATCAAACATTTAAAGAAGAGTGTGGTGTTTTCAAGCAGCCATGTTAGATAATGTAAATATTGACAATATTTTGTGATAAAATATGCCAGAGAATAAAATAACAAATCTTGAACAATCAAAATACAAACTTTAAAACGAATAAAAACCTTCTCATTTTAGACAATGTATAATAAATATTGAAATTAGCCAATTGTTGTTTTTACAAGGTAATCTAGGAGTCTAAACCAAAAGTGTTAAGGAAATTCAGTGATTGCTTAAATAAATCTCAAGCCATTGTTCTTAGCTTTCTTATAAAACTCTTATTGGATCTTTAAATACACAACTCACTACAGTTTTGGCATTGGATATAGAATAATTAATAAAACCTTTGAAAGTAAAATTATTCATTCTTCAGAAAGGGAAATATTAACTCTTTTAAACAAGTTTAGTATTTAGTTATTACATAATCAAAAGTCTTTTTATACTTTGGCCTTTTTTGTCAATTACAACTGTCTATGGATTATTATTATCTCAGACATAACAATAACCATAGCTAAAATTTCTGATACTTGAATAATACAAATTCTGACATTAGTTACAATAATATTATAGGCTAATCTATCATTGGGCATTTGTCCAGTCTTTATGATAAACTTTAAATTGTTTCTTCCTATTTTCTCAATCCTGCAGAAACAAACTTAAACATGAGTAATTATATAAAACCATGACAAAAATGAAAAATTATATCATGGACATTTTGTGTTGCTTTTTAAAATGAAGCTTGAGGAATTTTGGCATTACACATGCCTTTAGACAGCTTCTTATAATAGATTCTTTTTGTGACACTGAAGTTATCAGTTTTTAAATATCACTAATATGAACAAAAATGTTTAAATTAGGATTAACTGCTTTTTAGAAAATCAACAGAGATTAATGGTTAATTCCACCAAGGAGTAAGTGGGAAAATAAAAAGAACATTATTTAATCAATAACATTGAAAATTTACAAGTCAGAATAGGTTGAATAGGGAAAATATTTTATCTGACACATTTTATATGCACTATTGGGAAAATGTAAACAACTAAGTTCCTTGCTTCATAACATACCTACCAAACAGATTAGATTAAGCTGATCAGTAATGTTTCTCTGATATGAGACTATGGATTTTTTACTTGAAATCAATAACTAATATAGTTTTGCTATGGGTAGTTTTTTTTCCTGTTCAAAATACATTTTCAGTAATGTTAAGTGGTTAAGACAATTGTACTTAGATCATAATTTTCAATTTACTACAAATTTGTGGAATATTCATTATTAAAATTACTCTTTTAATATTTGAGCAATTGAAAACAGGTCAATAAATAAATAATGAGGTTTTAGAGTTGATCTAAATCACCAATAGCATTTTCTATGGCACAAAGGGAAAGTGTTTAAACTTGAGAATTATAATATGAAAGATTGAATAAATTCCCATTTTGGGAAAGGTAAGAATCAAATTATACCATCTAGTTATGCATTAATTGCAGAACTTATGTCCAATAAACAAGCTGTTTAGGAAAAAGCTTCTCAAAGATAATTCTAGGTATTAAATAACTGAAAAATTTATATGCTGTTAAACAAAACTAACTGATCAACTATGTAGCAACAGAATTTACTAAGGAGTTTAAAAACTCAGTTGTGTCAATTATTTTCTAAAAAAGTTAAAAATGTCGAATTAACAAATGATTTAAATTTGGTACTTTCCAAATATTTTATTATAAACTTTTAATGCTAATATTTCAGTCAATTCTGGGTGAATTCTTTTTCAATTAAATGATGTACAAGATAGAGTAATATATCATTGTATCAATAAGATTTGACAGTGTTTCATATTTCAAGGTAGTAAACCCAACCTAGATATTGTAATCAGAGGAAATTAAGCCACTGTTATGTCGTAGTTATCTAGTAATGAACTCAATTATTCTCCATATAGACCAGAAGATACAACAATATGATATCTGTCCATCCTACGTTCTTGTAACCTTTCCTTGTTCTGACAAATATATACCTATTACTATAACTGTGGTGTTCTTTTCTCTTTGTGTCCCCACCCTCCGGGGTCATAACAGCCACTCTTGATCTTTTTGTTTAATTTCTAAACATGACATTTGTCTATGGAGGATCATTTAAATAGAAGCAATGCAATGAACTTGTAAAATGTTGTTCAAACATCATTAAATGCTTTTTTATTTTCATTAATTTATTCTATTTTATTTTTTTAATTCCTTGTTTCTACCATCTCTTTTTTTCAATTAAAGAGTGAAATATGATAATTTATCATATTGGCAAGGTTTCAGTATTTACCATAGAGGATATTCAATGTTCATAAAGATAAAGAAAAGAAAGTATGAATTACCCTAGACAAAACTATAAGATATCTACACAAAATAGTTTTGGTTAACTTAAGATCATATATTCTTGATGATAAACCCAACTCAGAAAATATTTTGTTTGTTTTTTAATTGTTTAAATAATATTCATATTTTATTTTCAAACTTATTTCATTGTAAATCTTAGTTCCTGAAAGAAAACTTCAGTGACTTGACTACTTGCTATTCATTATATTCAAAGCAAATGCCACTCCTTTAAATTTAAATACCTAGCCAACTAAAATCCAATACAAACAACATGGACTCACATACTTCCTTCCATTTCTCTTTATATTATATAAAGATTGTCATTTTAGACAATGTCAAAGAAAGTAATGCAGGTTGGCTTGTGGACTCTTTGCATAGCATTTAAGTCTAGAGCATTTGCTATTTTCAGTGACCTCTTTCAAATGGCTGTTTTCCCCGAATCAATCCTTGACAATATGACAGACATGCCCAACATTCTTGACCTCAACCTTTCTATAAATCACACTAATACAAATAAGAACATAAATTGACCATTAGGGACCTCTAGCCACTGTTTCATTGTGTATTGAAAAGAATTGGATTCATAGAATTGAAACATTGTATCACTTCATAATATCTATTATATGTGCACAATAGCAAATCTGATCAGAAAATGGTTTTCTTTTATTCTTAAAATAAGAATGTTCATATATGCATACAAAGGTAATATATGCAAACTTCAAGCTATTAGTATCTTCTTTATCAATGGAAAATAAAAATGGCATACCACTTGGATGTATTACAATTATTTTTTCAAACTTTTTAAACAATTCTAAAAAATACTCATGTACAATACCTACTGGTATACCATAATGAGAATAAAAATCAAATGATAACTTAAGACAACAAATCATATTGAACTGTCAATTTAATTTTTTTATTACTTTAATTTTTCAATCTGATTTTGATTGTACTTTACTTTTCAAATATTCTATGAAGGTGGTTTGAAAAGTAATTCCCCCTGTTTTTTTTTAATTTAGTCTTCCCAAATGAATTTTTTATTTCATTCTTCCCAAATGAACCAGAAGAGATAGAAAATTGCATTGTTCTGATTACTGAACTTTTGTATTTATAACCTGAAAGTTTCATCTTTTGGTTGCTGATATTGATGGTGTGGGACTCTGAAGATAGCAAGCCCTGTCATGATCATGTGTCAAAATTTGAGATGCACCATTGAATGCTGAAAAAATTGAAACAATCAACATTCACTAGTGCCAGTGAATGTATACAAAGCCAATGCATTTGATGTCATCCCATTTAGGAAATGGGTTCATCGATTTCAGATGTGACACCCATATTTTCTGTCTTGTTGATTACTGGCAAAAGTGTATTGAGAATGGTGGTGGCTAAATGGAAAAAATCCTGGAGCACAAAAGGGTTGATTGTTTTAATGGTACCACTCCCATCTTCTTTGCTCTCCAAATTTTTAAAATAACTTGAAAAATAGGATGTATTACTTAAAACTCCCAGTCAAACTTCTTGCTTAGACACAAACTCCTCCCTAAATCTCACTAAAGTACCATCATATGATTTTCTTGAGGTTACATGTTTTAAACAACAAATAATGAGAAAAATAATGACAATAAGTGTTAGAAAACTATGAAAAGGTAAATACGATAATATTAAACATCTTTTTAAACTTTGAAAAGTTAAATAAAAAAAAGATAAAAAATGAAGTTGAAAAAATTCAAATGGATATGCCTCTAATTTCAAAAGTTTACTGAATTTTTTTTTTTAGATTACTTGCTGGTTTGCGTTTGTGAATAACTATGCCAAATCAAACACAGAAATCTGGATGGAAAAGTTTTAATATTTATTCTAACTCTGTTTTCTTTTTCATGTCATGACAACACCATTCTTTTGTTTTTTACAAATCTAAAAGTATAAATATTTATTCAGGAAATTGGAATATACTTAGATGAAAAACAGTTGAGGAAAAGGGTACAGGAGCCTAATTTGTTAAAAAAAGCTGAATTAAGTCTTTTGATTTCCATTTTAATTTGAAATTTTTGAAATTCAAATTCTGTCTTTTTCAATTTTAGGACATCATTAAAGTCTGTGATATTTGGAAGATATTGATAACCTATTGGTATAGGTGTTGATAATGGATGATGTGAATTGGAAGTTTTGAGGTTTTTATTTTCACACTTTGATGTATGGGAGGAAGCCATTAAAATTATAACCATTTAGTCAGAGATTTTATCACATTTGAATTTAAGATTATACAGACACACACACACACACTCATGTGCATACACACACATTTATATATAATGAAGTTTTGTTGAACAATTATTTTTTTTTTATCCAAACTTTAGTTTGAAAAGGAGGTATTATCTTGCAATATAACTATTTAGAATTGACAAAAAAACAACCTTTTAAATTTTCTTCATTTTTTTATTATATTTTGAAAGGGGAGGATGAAATGTGCAGTTTCCATTTGAAAGTTTGCTTACTATAGTTTTGAAGATAGGTCCCTTCATAAAAACATGAAATCAAGCAAAATTACCTAAAAATTTAGATCTGCTTAATTCATTTTGATTAAAGGATGTTAACCCCATCACTGAAAATATGATGCATATTATCAAAATATTACGAAATCTAATGAGGACTAAATCTTCTAACATAGCTAATTTTGGAATCATATTTGGACAATTTGAACTGCTACTATCAAACAGTTATTGCATTAATTGGTCATAAAACTGCTAGAATTTTAAAGAAGAATTCTGTAAATTTATAACATTATTCATAAATTTAATTTGATATTTGTTTGTAAAAATGGCATTTAGCTAAATTAGATGGCTACAAAAATATATTATTGAAGAAAGAAGCACTACTGAGTATCATACACTAATATACTAACAATGATAATAATGTATGTACGAGTATATATACATATACATGCATACAAATATTAATCATAAAACAAAAAGTAAAATCAGAGAATAACTGTATTTTGACAAAAGGGAGCATAGCAAAATATAAATGCATAGCATTACTGTTTGTTGAATCAACACAAGTTTAATTGAAAACAACAAAATTCTTCTGTCTATTTTTTATCTTATTTTTTCAACTTTCTGATGAGCATCTTTATATCAGGTCTGAAGGATTTAAAAAATATACCATAGTCTTAAGTGCTTTCAGATTTCTTTAAGTCCATCCTTAAGGGTGGATGTATTGCTGGTTGTCACATTTCTGCTAGATATTGTGTTAAATGAAATAACACACACACATATATATATATATATATATATATATATATATATATATTCACAGACACACTTGCATTAATGTAGCCTTGTATGTATACACACACATTCATATAGATTTTTATGAATACATATTATCATTTTTGATAAGGGACTTCATATGAATTTGAAAAATTTCAAGAAACTTTCTTGTATTAGATTACACTAAAACTTTTTTTAAATTTTTCTTTAGATGCTATTGAATGCATTCAAAGTATGAATGGTTATTAACAAAATAATGAAGCTATGAGAAAAAAAATCTATGAAGTAAAATTATTTACATGGCAATCTGAGAAAACATTCCACCCACAGAATACATTGAAAATTATAGTTTTCATTCATCTTTGGCCATATGCTTAGTAATATGAATAAAAGGTTCATTATTCATTGATATTTGGGTGGCTTTTATAAAAATATCTACCAGCTAATTTTCTCTCTTTTACTTGGTTTGAATTTCTATTACTTTCAGAAATTGTTTTTATTATAAATTGGAAAAAGACTTCAAAGGTATGGCTATGGTCCTTTTCACAACCAATATTCATATTTGTACAGCAGATTTGAAGACAAATCATTAAACCAAAATTATGTAAATGCCCTCTCTGCTAAAATATTTGAGAATAGTTTCATTAAAAACCTGTTTGATTTCTTTTTATATTCAACTTGTAATGTTTTTTTTCTTTTTAAGAAAAAGGAATTCCTATAGTTGTGTCACAAGAGCTTAGAATAAATTCATCTTTCTTACTCAATCTACAAATGAAAGTAGTGAAGCTGGAAAAATGATTGCTTAAAGCAGTGAACGTTGAAAAGAATGTCATATAATAAAAATGTTTGTAAAGAAGGCAGGAATGGAAATGAAGGCAGCATGAGGAAAATAAACAAATGCTTTAGAAACTAAGGAAAGGTCAGGTGAACAAACAATTATGCTTGAGAACAAATTAAGACAAAGATTAAAAAAAACAACAATATTACTAATAGGCATATCAAAATGAAAAGTATTTGTCTACCTTTAATGATTCCTGTTTAGTTATGTATAATAAACAGTGGATTCTGTTTAATTTGTCCATATTCAATGATATGTTTCCTGTCAATATAAATCACTGGTAATGCCAAATAAGGCTAAAAACATAAAGGGAAGTCTGTGTTCTCTTTTTGAAATTTAAATGAATCAGTAAAAAAAGTGCAATGCTAACACTATCCATCCATAGAAAAAATCTAAATAAAGATAATTGTATAACACAATTAAATAATCATCTCATAAGTAATGCTTAAATAGTGATTAAATATTTGTCCATATAAGTAGAAAATTTGCACAATAAGGTTGTATTGTCTTTAATAGTAATTGTGATTCCAGTGTGTACGGTCATGTCGCGTTGCCAGATCACCAAAGTTAAGCAACGTCAGGCCTGGTCGGTAGTTGATGGGTGACCATTTACGAATACCAGGTACTGTATCTTGCGCCAGGCAGGAAAATACCCAGGTTAGTATCTGGGGGCGCTATTAAAACCCACTGGGTAGATGCACCCTTAGTTTTAGGGAAGACAAGCATCTAGGAGAAGGAAAAAAACTCTGAAGTACAAACCTTCACTGTCTTGTGGATTACATGAGCTCGGGGAAGGCTAAGGGAGTAAACCCTCAAAGAAAATCAAGAGTTGGAGTCCCGAAGGCGGTTCGAAACAGTACTCAGCCCGTTCTGGCAGCTCCTGCAGCCAACCTGTTTATTGTAACATAAATGTTCCAGCTGATACATCTTGTGACATTCTCCAATTGTCATATAGTGAAACTTGGGAAACAGATGGCACATAAAAAGGTAAGAGACTTCATGGGTTTAGCTAGTAACTTTTTTATTTGGATAGAAAATGAAAATACTTAAATGTCAAAGGTCATCCAAACATAAATTTGTCTGGATTACGAAAAATAGTATAATACAACAATCTTTCAATAATAAGGTGCTTTTATTTATAGTCTCAATTAGAATTATATATATTTAAAAATCCAACACTAATCAAGCAAATAGAGGAAATTTCAGTAGCTTTCATTTTGGGGCTCAAAAAAATTATAATTTATTGAAGCAGTCAGACTAATGGGTTATTAGAATTTTTTACTCTCTCTCTTTTCTTTTTCTGTTCTCTTGAGCTCTCTTTAAAAGTTTTTGAAATAAATATAGGGTATTTGTGTTTTGTTTTATATCATGACCCTCAAAGTTCCTTCTCCAACCAGAAAAAGAATGTTATCAACTGACAGGTATAAATTTTATATTTAATCTGAGCTTCAATAGGCTTGTATTGATTTTGACAAAACCATTACAAAATATGATTTACTTACACTACAGAAACCAAATGCAACACAGTATAAAACAGTCACATGAAAACCATGAATAATGCTGAATTTATCATTTTCGTAAATGTATATACATATCAATTTAACAAAAAAAATACTTGACTTAAAACACTTTATAATTATGAAAACCATAATTAATTTCATAATTATACAAACCATAAACCAGTAACCTCGATTGCCTCATGATGATAACACTTTCATAATCTAACACCAGATTAACATAAATATCCATTTCAGTTTAACAAAACCAAAATCTGTCAATAATATGTATAAAGTGGGTTTTACCTTCTGTAAATTTTGAAATTTTTTCAAAGTTCCATCTAACTAAATATGAAGAATGTAATAACTGAAAATCTATGAAACAATCTATTTCAAGAAAGTAAGATATTATATTGTCAAAATTTTTGCAATATATTTAGGAGCTTCAGATACTCTTGCTGATGTCCTTGATATGATTATCAGTAAGGAAATGAGAGCTACTAAGCTTGGCTACAACTCCTTATAGCATTTTGGAGTTACAAAATCATGTATTGTATGAAATCATAATAATAATAATAGCATTAAAATGAGACATAACAAAAAAGATTACAAGAAGAATACTAATAAGAATATCAAAAACAAAAATAAAATAAGATGCAAGAATTCTCTTTAACTAAAATATCTTGAGTATGTAAGAAGAAAGAACCGAGGACTTTGGTAGGAACAATAGAGAGAGCTGGGAATAAGAAAAATTACTAGGAAGTTGTTCTTTTAACAAATTTTAATATCTTCATCAAATAAGAAAGACTTTTTTTAGTGTTTTATTGTTCTTCCTATTAGTCTATAATAGCAAAAATATTTGTAGGAATTGAGGAATGCCAAAAAAAAATAATGCTTACTATTAGTTACCAACAAATATCTATAATCAGCGATGTCTTGCTCAGTTCTTACTTGGCAGTGTAATAATGCCAATCTGGCATTTGAGGGCTCTTACAACATACAACAATACATTAGAGTTGAACTATGAAATAAATCTTTGTATATATGCACTTATATATTGTAAAATCTATAATGTGTAATCAAAATGAATGTTTAATATACAATCTTCCAATACCCTTTCCTGGTTGGTAGAATTAATCAATGTTTCTATTATCCATTTACTAAAAGTTTCCCTTGCAGATTTGAATTTCAGTACACTTCATTGGTTTTATCTATTATTCAACCATCATAAATAATTAGACCAGGCACTGATGGATCCATCACTAAGGGTTCTGAGTAATTTAGTCTGCTAAGTATTCAAAGCAAGGTAGAAATAAGATCTATTCCTTATTTCTTAATTGAGAATACAATAAAAATATATATACACATCACATTAATCGTAGGGTGTTGACACAAATCAGTAAGTAGAAAAATAGCATTTGAATATTGCTTATTACAACAAGAAAATTTAAACATAAACATTTAAACACATAATAATCATATTAGGTTTTTTTCATCTATTCACATATTAGTAATTCTAGCAGAGTATACAGTGAAAAAGGGTCTCTATATCAGAATGTAATTTTTTACTCTACACAAAGAACTCATTTTATCTTATGAAGATTAAAGAGAATCCACAATTATATATTGTAATTTCTAATAATCATTTTTCAAAGATATAAAATTCAATTTATAAACAATTACATGGAACAATGATAATTCCTATTTTACTTAGATATAAACAAATTTTGTTAATGAAATCAGTTTGCTTTTAAGGAGCAAAAATACAAGGTTTTTGCTTTGGTAAATTTCAAATATGTTTTCAATGACAAACTTGAGTTTTAAAGTTTTTTTTATTTATTTTCCAAAATCTTTGAAAAGTTTGACTGATTAATGTTGGTTTAATTAGGAATGGTTATCTAATTTTCTTTTTTTTTAACTATGTTCACCAAACAACATTTTGAATTAACAAAAATTGGAGGGAAAGAGGAGGTTAACATTCAGACAAACAAAAACAAAGATTAAACGAAGGGTGTTAATTAAATCATTAAAATTATATTCATTAGTAAAAATACAAAGTTTGTAAGATTAGATAAGGTGATAGAAAAAAAAGAGAAAAAAACCTGAAGAGTGAGTTTGAAATAAAACGATTAATTAATTGCTCTAAATGCGATTAATTATAATGTTTTGGCAATATTTTTAAAAAGAGGTAAAAAAAGAATTAAAATTGAGAACCATTATTCTAATAGTAGTGATAAATGTTTAGAGAAGTTTAAAATTTTTATTCTACAAACACAACAGACATTCCTTCTTTCTTATGTGTAAATCTATCCACAAAACTTTCCCATTTGTTTGCTTTACTTTTTCTAACTAAATTATTTAAAGATATCGTAGAAAATAAAATAATTAGTTTAGTGCTTCCATGCGTCCTATACCCTAAACAAGATAGAAAAAAATATATAAAAACACTAGTATTGTTAAGTGACTGGAACTGAAATCTTTTTTGCTATAATTGAATGCAAAGAACAAAAAAATTGAAATCTCTAATTTTTCTTTTGGTTTAAAATAAATTTGGTTAGTTGTTTCTTGGGTTTTTTAGGAAACAAATTGATATAATAAATAACTTTTTTTTTCTAAAAGCGCCAGTGAAACAAATTTTATATATTTTATTCTAGGTTTTTATATTATTTCTTTCTTTCTTTTTATCTTCAAAGTATACCATGAACTCTAGTTTAAAATGATTAAAAAAACATTAATTGAAGTACACAAGTTTCACCATCTTTAGCAGTCTATACAAAAAGCTATCAGATATTTTTATCAAATTTGTACACACAAATTACACAGATAAGCTTTTTGTTATCTTTTTTAAATTATCAAAAAGCAAGCTAAATATTAAAAAATTATGAGTAGAATAATTTCTATATAGTTGTTCTTAATTATAGGTTCATTAGTTTTAAATTAGATGAAAATGCATTTAGAAAAAGTTATCTTTAAAATGCTTTGCTTTTTCAAACAATATCTATAACTTAATAAAAATTGATATAATCAGAATATAAAACAGAAAAGAAAAACAGATTTAGAAGTCGAATTCAGGATATATAAATCACCTAACTGTATATAATAAAAAAAAAAAAAACTTTAACCATTTTAGAATATGAATCTATAGATTCCATAGGCTGCAGGCCCAAAGGTCTATATCACTCTAGATTTGTCATTGTGTGAACTGCACTTAGGAAAGAGGAAAAAATAGGCAAACAATTGCTAATACTCCTCTGAACATCATAATATTTTCCCTTAGGACACATGATAACCATTTGGGAAAAATCAACACAATCTTTAATAAAACAATCATTGATAGTAGTGAATATTTCTACATTGAATAAAAAGCTAAATTGTAATTAACCAGATTTTAAGGAAAAACAAGCTAAAATTTCAGCACTCAATTTGTAGATTAAGATTGGAAAAGTCATGGAAAAATTTATTATGATTTTATATAATTTCTTTAAAAAAATTATGCTCATCTTTTTTAAGTAATTTGGCCCAATAACTTGACACTAAGCTTAGGATCTTGGCTAACATTGTATAGTTGAATTTTTGAGTTATATAAAATATGTATAACATGTAATAAGAACAAATTTAAGAAATGTTCTTTGAAATCTTCCAGAATGTGCTATATGTCTACTTATAGAAAAGTCAATGAAATTATAAATTTATGCAAGTTCCAAGGGATAAACCTCTGGAGGTTTAAGTTTAATCCTGATGGTAACCATAAATAACTAAGAATAGTTAAACTAGATTAACAACAACACACCTGTGTAGTTTGTTGTAGAATAAATTTACTCTGATAGAATAAAGGCTTGGATTACATTTATACAAAGGCACCTGAATTCAACAGGAAAGTTTTTGAATTTGACATAAAGATCCCCAAGATATGTAAGTGAAAACTGAAGAACAACCAAAACATTGTATATATAACAATGGAAATGAAAAAAAATCTATATCATCCTTCTGATTTTTATGTCATTAATTGTGATCAAGAAATGACACAGATATATGCCTTTTATAATTGCAAGAACAATTTGATGGAGGTGAATACTAATTGTTCATAGAATAATGTGTTCAGATGAATCAGTAACCCATGATAATCACGACTAACCTTCTTGCTTGATTGATTAAACTCAAGACCTATAATTCACTAGTAAATAATTTGTAACATTCCTAAATGCATCAGTCTTATTGTAGTTATAAAATAGTTGACTTATGAACATTAAGTGTATCAATAGAAATTTTGGTCAAGTCTTTCACACTCCTACAATGGCTCATACAAACCAGAATTAGGAATCCTTGATATTCAAAACTGACATGGTAAACCAAAATTAAAAAAAAGGATGTTCTAAATAATCATTTCTTGAAATTTCCTATTTTAGTTAATTTCAAAAGTTCATTTGCCTAGTCTGCTGAATCATTTCTAATTGAACCAAAAATAGAATTCATCCTATTAGATACATGAAAGTAATTAAGAATATCTATCAATTAAATACTATAAGGCAGTAAGTTAAAACTCATGTGTCCCAGCAGACATATATATTCTAACAGTTAGCTCTACATTGATAAATTAACTTATTAGACAAATAAAGATATATAAATGTTAACTCATTTCAGGATGCTGGAAAAAATAGGCTGATCAAAAAGGTTATTTTGAATTTTGTTATGATTACAAAGAGAAACAAGAAGGACCAGAATATGTTCACAGGGCACACAACATAAAATATGTCTTGAACAATGATGGTTAGGAGAGCAGTTTCTGAATGCATTAAAAAAGCTAAAATAAACAGTTTATTGCAATAATATATAAGATTTAAACTACATGTAGATAGCTTATATTGGTTTAATACCAAAAAAAAGCAACTTATACATCCACAACATACTATAGGCTTTGATCAAAGTCTATATACATATATATATATATATACATATATATATAGAGAGAGAGACAGACAGACAGAGAGATGGATTGATAGATGAATTCAACATATAAGTGTGATAATGATTTTCAAGTTAATCCTAATAATTAATTCTTTTAATAATATTTTGCATTACAAAAGATCCAGGAAGCCAAGGAGCCTAGCGGCCCTAATGGAGCTTGCACTCCCCCTATCCGAAGTTATGTGGCCCAAAGCAGGCCCTGGGATCCTGTGCAGCAGATAAAGTTAAGAGATTATCAACAAATTATTTTTGTTGGATTATTTCGGCAGAAAACATACATATACTAAACATAGATTCATCATCTAGGAATGGAATAATTTATTATATTTGTATTAGGTTTGTAAAAGTTAGACATTGTTTTTCTTATTCTCCATTAAGCATTAATGTTTATATGATAAAAACACCTGTTGATTTTAAGTTGATACAAACATCTGCCTATTTAAAGCAAATACTATTTATAAAACAACCGACCCACTTTCTGAAACACGTCCATGTCTTTTCAATCAATGCAACTAATAATAATAAGAATTAAAATTGGTAATTTAATAAGAATTAATTTCTATGAAATAGCTTTTGCAATTATTACAAATGTTCCCAGACATTGGCAATGGTTTAAAAATGTTTCTGGCATAATTAACAATCAATTTATTTCTCATTTCCATTAATTTTCATAGTCGAGTAATAACAGAAAATCATAACACATTTTACAGAACAAAGCCATTCTGCATATATTAAAAAATATATAGTAGTTGACTTAGTAAAAAGATTACAAATCAGTTGATGATTAAACTTAATCTAGCCAAATCATATTTAGTAGATTATTCTAGTAGTATATTAAAACAAAATCTTGCTACTACATATATATAGATGATAAAAAAAGACACTTGGTACTTAGTACATAGCGCGTGCGCAAGGTGCCAAGGGCATTCAAAGGATATAAAAAATTTGAAAAAGTTACTGTAACTACTTCCTTATTCTTAACATCTCCAAGTTAGGAATAAGACCAGTTTTATTATCCCTGGCCTCAGAAGTCAGTGTTGCCCTAGGCGTGTCCAAAAAATCACGTATTTTTGACCCACCATGGTTTAATCGTCTGATAAATCTTAAAAAATGAATGA
>JAUZSX010290882.1:0-14210 GCA_034780655.1 Idiosepius hallami
TAAAACTACAGAGTTACAAGTATCGAGCACTCTACCTTGCAGTACAGCAAATACAACGTTCACATACTTGCATATATTTTTATTTATTTATTTATTTATTTATTTAGAAGTAACGACGGTGGAGCATTGGTAAAAAGCTCAGTTTCTGGAGTCGTATTATGCGAGTTCAAATCCGAGTCAAAACCATTGCATTCACTTTAGCTGACTCGGGCAGATGGGGCCCGTTAACTCGGGAGAGAAACTCATCTAGGTGAAGGGTAATACTTAATTTAAAAAGCCCAGGTATATAGAGCACATAAAAATAGTCTTGTACCTAACTTGCTTTTGTGCTCTACCAAGTATATATCATATATATATATATATATATATATATATATAAAATGATATGCAAATTGTCTACTTTTCCCAAAGCGGTTTTAAAATCCCTACATCTACAATAATAATTTTTCTTATGCTTAGAATGTTTTACTTTATTTATTCTAAAAGATTAAGTTATTGTTTATTTAATCAATTTTTTTTAACTTTAAGACAAAAGTGATGTTTATTAATTTTGTCAAAGTTTTCGGCTCAGATTAATGATGGAAATTATTTACAATTTCATCATTTCTTAGGTTGGATTTTCTTAAGTATTTACTTCTATCAAACAGAGGGTTCCTTAGGATTACAGCTGTTGAGCAATATGGGGAAAGATTAAAGATAGATAGAGAGAGAGGGGGAGGGAGAAAGAATCTTCAGACTGAATCTAAGATTTGTTGTTAAAGAGAATCAAAACAAATCTCTTTGCATTTGTGTGATAAATGAAAACAACCTTGACAATTTTTAGTCTAGAGACCTGAAATGTGATATATGGGGTATTTGGACCTGTGGAATAAATAAACCAGAAAAATAGAGAAACAAAAAACGGTTGAATGACTTCATAAAATAAACTTAAAAAAACAACAAATTTTATGGGGAAAATGCCTTGAGAAAAATGACAGAAGAAAATCAAATGATTTTTGGTTTAAATAAAATTGAACTATCAAGGGGAGGTAACTCGTCATCCATAGAAATAGTTGTCTCCCTTGGAAGATAAAAAAAAGATCAAGCTTAACTTTATCAAAAATAGATTTTAAGATATTTTCGCAAAATTAAAAAGACAAGATGTAATGGATATCATTTTTGCCAATCAATTGTTTAAATGCATTGAAAAGAATCAAAAGTTCAAAGCAGAGAAAAACATTTTTTTTAAGAACTTCAAAATAGGTTTTTATTTGTTGACAAATATTTTCATAAAATTAAAAATTTCCTAATTTTTTTAATAAAAAATTAATTTCTTTAAGTTTTTGTTCAAGAAACAAAATTGTGATGAACAATTGTTTTTTTAAAAAGATTTAAAAAGAAAAGTAATTGTCATTCATCACACACACACACACACACGCAAACACACACACAGCCACATGCAAAATCAAGTTTCTTCAAAAGTTCACCACACACACACACAAAGTCAAAATCA
Source organism: Idiosepius hallami (assembly GCA_034780655.1). Classification (NCBI taxonomy): domain Eukaryota; kingdom Metazoa; phylum Mollusca; class Cephalopoda; family Idiosepiidae; genus Idiosepius; species Idiosepius hallami. Next base: position 1,493 of record JAUZSX010290882.1, read on the forward strand.
AAATGAATTTCTCTCAGGATTTTAATTTGACAGAAATTCATTCCATGGTTTTTATTTGTTGATTAATAATTTCTAAGTCTTTTATTATGCTTTTAATACAAAATATTTGAACTGCTACATAATTTCTAAGTCTTTTATTATGCTTTTAATACAAAATATTTGAACTGCTTCATCGCCCGGTTGATACATTATCCACTACGAGCTATTTCAGTGCTAATGGGGGACAAGTTCAACCTAAAATCAATACCAGAGTTCAATGTCTCTGACCCAGTACTTAACTGGATTGAAAAGTTGGACTTGCATTGCCTCTTCTCTGGCATAAAAAACATCGAGGATATGATTCCTCTGTGTTTGACCGGCAGAGCATTTGCTGTACATCAATAACTCGGTGCTGAGGAGAAGTGTGACTACGAGAGTTTCAAGGCGTTTGCCATTGACCCCATCATTGTTTGGGAGCAGTTTGAGGCAAGGACTTTATGCCCAGGTGAGACTGTAGATGTATATTTTACTAAGCTGAAAAAGCTAACAGTGTTCGGCACTCTTCCTGAACGGGCCCAGGGGCACAAATTCCTGGTAAGGCTCCCCACTGGAGCAACCTTAAGCATAGCTTCACTACCTCCGAATGACCTGGTGGACCGGGCCAGGACCGTAATGAAGGACAACTTTGTTGTAAAAGAACTGGTAGTCGTCATAGCGCCTGTGCATTGACCTTGAGCATTCGATAGGAGCAAGAGACCCTGTATTGGAAGCATGGAACTGCAGTTCTTGACATACATGATGTTTATACGAGGCAAGCCGTGTTCTTTGTGTGGAAAACTTGTCAGGCACCTTCCATTGTGAGGATGGATTTGTGCACCAACAGGCGCCATAAAGGCAAACGCAGTCACCAGGATGGGACAATAAAACAACAGATGAACTATTTGACAAATTTGTTCGTATTGTAAAGAAGACCGTCATCAGTGTGAAGAATGATGACCCCACCACAGGGAGACAAACTGAATGTATGGGTGGGCGTGAATTCTCTGGCGATTGGTGTGCTTTTTGAAAAAGATGTGGCTACGATTGAGGATGCCTGCTGGTTGCGTCCAGCGAAGGATGCTGACCATATCAACCTGGCAGAGCTTGATGCAGAGATAAAGGGCATCAACCTGGCACTTTAAAAAGCCCAGGGATTCAATGAGCACTTAAAACTGGCCTTGTGCCAAACCCAACCAAGTTGATATTTCCAGGTACTATATAATTTCTAAAAAATTCCAGATGACTGTATAATTAGGCGTAACTATTGATGAGCTTTGGTAATTCTAGAAGGAAAGAAAAAGAAAGAAAAAAGAATGAAAAGTGGAAAGTTGGGAAACTACCAAGGAAGGCAGGGAAATGCTAAGCTGGAAACTGTGAGAAAACTGTCCATAGATGTAATGCTTGTGTCACATCAGATTGTAACTTTATTGACAGTCTCACTCGTTTCTAAGTGCACATCAAGAACGTTCAAGGATGTCTGCTTGATCAACTGGAACCTCAGGTGAACAGGCCGTACTGGTTGATGATACTCCGCGCCATGTGAGGGATGTCCGGCCCTCTCTAAAATGTTAAACAAACAGTAAGCAGCAAAAAAAAAAAAAAAGTCACTTCCGCCATTTTGAAATGCCAAACAAAAATTTTTAAAAAGTTATTTCCCTTTAATAAAAAAGAATTGAAAACCTTTGAGCCCCATTCATTTATTCTTTAAACAAACAAATTCTTGTATTAAGATTGGAGTCGGATCAGAGAGAGCACCCAGATAGGGGGCGGATATTATACCAATAAAATGTGGCAAATTTTTAACATATATATTTTACAAAAGATTAAACTAAACAACAAAAAAAATAAAACTGAAGCTAAAAATAGATTTAATTCTCACTCAAATTAAAAAAAAAAAAGAATGAATTGTTTTTGTTTGTTTTTATTGTTCGAATAATAACCAACAACAACAACCACAAAACTTGTCTCTCTCTCTCTCTCTAGTCACACTCTCTCTCTCTCTCTGAATGTTATTTATGCCAATAATTTCAAATTCAGGGAATCAAAAACCAAAACTTTGGCATTAAGGAGTTCTCAAAATGAAAATCATGTCGATTTGTTTTTGGAATAAAACAAAAAGTCAAAAACTTTAATTCATTTTTAAAAAATTAGAACTAAATAATTTTTTTTTAATAATAAAAAAAGGTTTTTAGTTTCTAAACAAATTACAAATAAAAGCAGAATTTTTTTTTTGTCTGAGAACGTTGTTTCTTTTCAAAGTAAAACAGACAAAATATAATAAATAATAAACTTGTAAAATAATTAATAAAAAAAAGTTATTTTCTCTTTCAAATTCTAAGGGATTTTTTTTCTGTCGTTAAAAAATAAACTTAGTCAAAGTTTGCTTAAAAAAAAGTTTTGGAAATAAAACAAACCGAATTCAGACTTTAAAAAAATTATTTTTTGTTCTGTCGAAAAACGAGAAAATTTTAATTTAATTTTTTTTTTTTTTCAAAATGAAAAATAGTTATGAATGAAAATTACTTATCATTTATTTAAATTCGAAGCATAAATTTTTCTTGAAAGAAAAACAGAAATGAATTAAGAAATTAGTAAAAAAAGAAAACAAGAATTTACCTGTGTGTGGTTTTGGTTTTGGTAGGTTGAGTCTTTTGAAGAAACTTGGTTTTAACTTTTGTAGAATCAAATTTTATGGAAGACCAAAAAGGCAATAATGTTGTTGAAGATAAACTCTACAAAAGTTTTAAAAAAAATTGAAAACAACAGAAGGAAAGGAGAAGCAGTTGTTTTTCTTGAAATGATTTTACTAAATATAATTGACTTCGAATTGAGAGGTAACGACGACGCGTAGTTAAATAAATAAATAGATAAATAAATAATAATGTTGTTGGGGGATTTAATTTGGATTTTAAAATATATTTGATCGAAAAGTTTTAAAAAAATAATGCCTAAAAAAACAAAAAACATGAGAACTCACATTGTGATCCGGGCAGCGCACATTTTGGTACAAGTTGAGAAAAGTTGACCCGTCGTCACACGAATTTTTTATTAAATATAATAAATGCTCCCTCTACGAATGGTCAGTTCGCGCATGCTCAAATCACTGACCCGGTGAACAGTAAAAAGCGACCCGACAAGAAAGTGAAGGCGAATACATTCACGCGCGTCTTTAATTTAAAAAAAAAAATGATTAAAGTAACAAAACAAGTTGGTTAATCTATAAACAAAAACAAAAAATACCCTAAAACTCCGAAAGATTCAAGATTAATGTTTTTTTATGTGCACGAACCATTTGTAATTAAAATTACTGAAGGATGCATGTTTGGAAAATAAATACTCGCACGACTTGATAAATAAAAGAATGTTTGAAAAATATACACTAGGATAAGGGCCTAACAGTAAAGATAAAATGCAGCATACCCTCCCCAGCAGGTCCACCTTTCTTAACTAATACCAAACAGCAAAATTATCAGAAACTTAAGTTGAAATCTATACAATATTGTGAAAAAAAAGAAGCAAAAAGAACTCATTTTTTAATGAATTCTTGCTTAACTGAAAATATTTCACTTACGATTAAAGTTGATTTTGGAAGAATTTGTTGAAGCGAGTGTCGTCGGACGATGGAACAAATAAAGAGAAAAAAGGATTAGAAAAAAAAGATTGGAGTCACATTGATTAAAAAAAGAGTTGAATTGATTGTGTGTTGATGTTATTGAATAATAAAACATGTGCTTCAAAAAGAAAGCTTTTTTTTCTTTCTTTCTTTTTTCAACAATTTTTAAGTTCCGGTCGCCTATTTGTTTCGTCCGTCGTTTCTTCCTTCCTTCGTCGTGTCCTCGTCTGTCCTTCTTTTCTGTCCTCTTTTTTCTCGAAATTCCAAAAAGATGGCAAAATGCGATTTAATTTTATTTTCTTGTTTTGAATGCAGTCGTTGTTGTTCGTTCCATTTGCCTTCATAATGAAACTACTAGGTATGACATGACATATCGGAAAAATTGTTAAACCCCCTTTTGTTTAAAACAGCGATTGCATTATGTATAAATAAATAAATTCACTTTTAAATGTTCTCATTCTTTTAAGTAAATATTTTTTAATAAATAATTTTGGCTTCAATGATCGGTGAGGTAAAGAAAATTATTCAAATGTCCTGTCATAACTAATGAACTACTCTTGGAGAAAATATGAATAAACACAATTCGCTCAAGCTATGGATGAAATAAATAGTAGTAGTAGTACATATACACATTGTGTTATTAAAAAAAAACCTGTAAAAGAACGCTTATCAAAAATGATTGTACTCGGTATTAAATTACTTAAAAATGTTGATATGCCGTTAAAAAAATAAATAAACAAACATCTTATTTTTTTTTAATCCAGTGAATAATTTTGATTTTGAAGAAAAAAATAAATTTATAGAATTTTTGTCCCTTTTTAAAGTTTTGACTCTTTTCCAACTGGAGAGAGAGAGAGAGAAAGGAAGGAAGAGAGTGACAAGGGAAGAGAGAGAGAGAAAGGAAGGGAGTGACAGGCGAAGAGAGAGTAGAGATAGAAGGACGTTCTTCTAAAAGGTATTACTGTTAATAAGTCTTCAAACTTATTGTAAAGTAATTTCCCTTTAAAGAAAAGTCGACCACACACACACACAAAACACACACACACAAAATAAGAGTGCGAATTGTAAAAACGCATAGAGGAAATTTCAGTGTGCCTTCCTAAGTCCTTGGTTCAGTCAGTACAGGGAGTGAGGAGGAGGCGAGGCATTTCACAGCCTCGCCGAGGCTGTGAAATGACACTCCATTCACTGTGGGTCGTGGTACCACAACCATCATCACCACTGGTACAACACAGTACAGTGAGAGTGGTGGTGCAGCAGCAGCAACAGTGGTGGTGGTGGTGTGGGGTGCATCCGGGTGCACTGCACTGAAGGCAGCAAGCAACAGAACAAACACTGAGTGGAGAGTGAGTACTCAGAAGAAAAGAAGAGTACACAAACACAACAAGCACACACGTGTCAACCAACCAGTCACCATCATCCACACACCACACCAACCACGCCACACTAACCAGTCACCATCATCCACACACACAGCCAAACAGATTGTCGTAAATTCTACGATGACACTCACAAGTCACAACTTTTTCCTTTGTTTATTTCCGTAAAAAGCAAAAATGATTGAAATAAATACTTTATTCTGGTCAGCACGATTCGAAACAATTATTGGCATTGTCCTACTGGGACCCACTGACTGACTGACTGACTCAAATGTCCCAAATGAAATGTTTTCCTTGCTCACCCCTAAATTGGTTCGTTGATAAATAATGAAAGAACATAAGGAAAACCACTGAAAAAAACATTATTAGAAGAGTAAATTATAAGAGCAACAAAAAAGGCTTTTTGCAAAGCATGTCCGTTCCCTCCTTCAAAATAAATACGGCGTCAACTTTGGTAAAAATAATTTTTTTAAATTAAGTCTGAAATTTTAAAGTCAAAGAAAAGTTACTTCCCTTTAACTGTTAAAATGCAGAAATTAATTTCGATTGTAATTCAAACTTAATTTTTCATTCCGTTTTTTTTTTTTTTTAATGTCTATGTTTGTTATTTCCCCTTTCCCCTCGTGGTGGGGGTGAATGAATCTTGTATATTTTCTTGCATTAAAAGACATTTAATGAATCTGCCCGGGACTTTGTGTTTATTTTGAGTGTTTTTTGTCCGTCTGTGGAAGAAGAAACTTCCTTAATTCTTCTTCTTTTCACAAATTGGCTTCATTCAAGCAACCCTAGGCGCATGCCTTCCTTGTGTGTTTTCCCTTTGATCCAACGGTGACGGTGGAGCCGGCCTCTCTGTCCCCCTGATTCGCCACCCGTCGTAATTCATCAGACCAAACTAGACTGTTGAGAAAAGGCATAAAACATGAAAGGAAAGAGGACAAAAAAGGGGCATTTTGGGACCAAAGAAAGCGATTTTCATCACCCTCAATGCAGCAGCAGCAGAGAGCGAGCGGGTGTGGTGATATGTTGTTGTTGCTGAGTGCTGACTGGGGCTGCCATTGCCTGCGTTTTGTGCTGAAGAAAGAAAGGGAAACCAAAAAACATTAAATGACGAAATTCCTTTTGTTTCTATTTTTTGGCCAAGTCAATTAGAGTCGAGAGCCTCAACAACACACAAACATCAAACATTACTTTTAAACGCTAACAATATTTGGAAGGGTGTAAAAACAAAACAAAAAAAACGGACCGACCGAAGTCAGGTTTCTCAAACAAAACACTAATACCGAACTAAACAATCAACTAATCTTCGATGATCCCGAGTTTCAAGCAGTGTGACTGTGACGACGGACGCCGATCAACGGAGACGGATGGACACTTATGGATGGTGTGGGTGCACTGGGTGCACAGCAGCAGCAGCAGCAGCCGCATATTGGCGCACATTTGAGGGCATTCAGCCAGCAGGTCACACTCAGCAGCAGCACTCAGCAGAACCTAGATGAGTCGAATGTTATGATATTTGATTTTACATTGCTGATGCTGGAGAGTGCTGCCTGTCAGCTGCATGCACTGTGACTGTGCTCTGTGCGCCGCCGCGCCGCCGGTGCAGTGCGATGCGACGGTGCGTGCGTGGCGTGCGCTGCATGCGCTCCATTCAAAAAAGAACGTAGAAATTGAAAAGGTTCAGCAGCAGCAGAGAGGACGCAAAACGGCACCCACCCAGCAAAGCACCTGGCAGTCCCTCCCTCGCTCTCGATCGGCCGATACTTTATCCGACTGGAATTTGGTAGGTCGATGTTCGTGTCCGGTCGAGGGGCGAAGAAGCGGAGCGTGAGCGAGCAGTGTCAGCAGTGAGCACTCACTGCAGTGAAAGTCAGTGGAAGATGAGAAAAAAAGATGGATGTGTTCCCCCAAATTATTGTCATTGAAAATTTCATGCAGTCAAAAAACATTTTGAGTTTTTCTTCTTCGCTTCTTCGGCTTAACATGCAAAGGAAGTGTGACCAGCATGCAGAACCTAATAGATAGGGCCTGCAGGAGCAGCCAGCAGCAAGTACGGTCAAGTCGCTTTCACACCACCACCACCCGTTCCCGCTAGATCACCGAAGTTAAGCAACGTAGAGCCTGTTCTGTTCAGTACTAAGTTGGGTGACCACTTTGGAATATATCAAGTACCGTAACCAGGCTGGTCAGCATTTGGTGAAATGATCAGTAATAATGCATTCATTGCGCATTTGAACTAAAGGACCTCCCTATCCCCTACCCCTCCCTCACACCAACCGACCGGCGGGTATAAAAAGTCCTCAAGTAGAATTACCCCCTAGGGTGAGGACCAGGAGTCTCAGGGTAATTCGAGATTGCGAAAAACTCTTTAACTACAGGAAGAAGACTCCGAGTCTGAACGGGTGAAAGGGGGCCCCCATGCTCAACAATAACAACAGCAACAGTGCAAGAAGCAGTGCCAGTGCTCTGCCTGCCTGACTGACTGCCATTAAAAACCAAAAGTTCCAACACGCATGCATGATTAGACGGGGAAGAGACTGTTTTGGCTGTGTAGAGCGGTGTGTGTGCGGTGCTCGGTCGGTGGTGGCTACAGTTGTTGCGTTCTACTGATGTGTATGATGTGGTGTGGTGCGTGCGTGTTGCGAGAGCTGCTGCTGCTGCGCTGGTGGTGGTGGTGGTTGTGGTGTGGGTGCGCCGCCGAGAGGTTCGTCAAAGTCAGTCAGGCTGGAGTGGAAGAATGGTTGAAATTGATGACCCACACCGACACCAGCTGGGCGAGGAGCGAGGAATAATCAACAAATGAGTTACGTTTTCTTTTTTAGATGAAGTGAAGTGCGTCGAGGGTTGGGGTACCTTTCATTGCTTCTTCTTTATTACACTTTCTTTTCATTCATTGAAAGAAAGAAAGAAAGAAAGAAAGAAGGCAGTAAATAAATAAATAAATAAACAAATAAAAAATAAAATTTCTTTTTCTTCTACTTTTTTTACAATTTCGATTTGGACTTCTTTTTGTTGTTTGTTGTTGTAGACACGAGAACATACAACGCCCCCCTCTCCTTCCCTCCTTGCTTGTTACTCCTCCTCCTCCTCCTCCCCTGAAAGAGAAAGAAAGGAAGGAAGGAAGGAAGAAACGAAGAAGAAAAAAAAAAAGAACCATTTTGTGCGGTTTTTTAAAACATTAAAAAGTTTTTGTCGAAGTCATTTTTTTTTTCATCGTTGATTTAAAAAAAATAAAATTTTCGGAAAATCAAGAAAACATAAAAAAAAGGAAAGAAATTTATCCCCCCCCGTTTTTTTTACCTTCTCCTCCCCCCTCTCCCCGTCTTTTCCTTCTTTTTTCTTTCCCCCTCTCTCTCATTCGACTTTGTCACCCTCCCCCACTCTCTTTTTGTCTCTTATCTTCCTTTTCTCTCTCCTTCTTTAAGTTTTTCTTTCTTTCTCTTATCTCTCCCCCTATTATTCTCCCCCTCTATCTCTTCTCTTTCTCTCCCTTCCTTTATTTATATCTATTTTTCTTTTCTTCTCCTCCTCTCTATTTTATCTCATTCTCTTTCTTTCCTCTCTCTCTATTGTCTTACTCTCCCCACCCCTGTCTATTATTCTGTTTATCTCCCCCTCTCTCTATCTATTCTTTATCTCTCCCCCTCTCTCCATATTTATTGTCTTTCTTACCCCCTCATTCAATATTTATTCCATTCTCACTTCCCCCTCTCTATACATTTCCATATCTCTCTTTCCCCCTCTGTCTACAGACTCACTCTCTCTCCCTCTCTTTTCCATAATCCTTCTTATTTCTTGTCGTGTCTTCTTGTTTAACTCATTTTTTTCTTCTTTCAGTCGACAAAAATAAAAAAAAACAAGGAATTTATTTTTAGGGGACGAACAACCCAAACCGACCAGTCAGTCAGTTGTTGTGCACTCTTCTTTTCTCTCTATTTCTTCCCCGAAACTCGTGCTAGTTGTTTGTCCACCCCTGTCCTAACCCCAAAGCCCCAACAAATTGACCCCCCAAAAAAGGGGCCACCACCGCACCCTGCCGGCCGGCCCTCCCTAACAACAAAAACAAGGATAAATCATGTCAGAAAATCAGTGGGACGAATTTTGTAAGTAAAAAAAACAAACTTTTTCTTTCTTTTTTTTCTTATAAGATAAATAAATAAATGCAGGGAGAGCAAAAGTTTTTTTTTCTTCTAAAAATAGAAAAAAAAAAATGTTTTTTATTATCGCAAAAAATATAAATAAAATCCCTCCCCCCAAAAAAAATATTATTTCATTTTTTTTATCGATTTTTGATTAGAAGGAAATTTGATTTACTTTTTCCCCTTAAATATTTTTCGATAAAATTTAATTGTTTTTTCTTAATTTTTTTGATATTATTTTTAATTTTTAAAAAAAGTTTTTGTTTTTTTTTGTTAAAAAATGAATTTTTATAAATTTTCTTTGATTTTCATTCAAATTCTTCTTCACGTGAAGATTTTTTAATTAAAATTTCTTTGCAGAAATTTCTTTGATTTGAAAGAAATCGAAACAAAAATAATGAAATGTTTTTAAAAAAAATATTTATTCTTATAATTTAGTTTGATTAAAAAATATTTGTTTGATTCGAATTGTTTTTATCAAATTATTAACTTCGAGTTTTTTGTTAATTAAATAATTTTATGAAAAACAAATAATATATCCAAACTTTGAAAACTATTTCCCTTCGAATTGAATAAAAGAAAAATGTCGTTATTTATTATTATATTGAAATTAACAATTTTATTTGTTAGTTTTCACATTTGAATTTATTTTCTTTTGATTTGTAAAAAAAACATTTTTTAAATTAAATTTTCATTTTTTCCCCATTTTTAAAGCGCGTTTCTTTTATGTTGGCTTAAAAAAAAAAAGAACAACAAAATGTCGAGATTAAAGAAAAAAAGAAAATATTTTTTGTTTCCAAGATTTTTATGAATTTTTTTTATTTCTTAATCAAGTTCTTGGAATTCTTGACCCCAAAAATATTGTTTGTCATTCTTGAAAGTTTTTTTTTATTTTTTTTATTATTGTCAGTTAGTCGGTGTCTCTTCTTTAAAAAAAAAGAAGAAAAAAAATTCGACGGGAAAAAATGTTACCAACTTTTGTGTTTTTTTTTCATTAAAGCAGCCGACATTTTCTAAGTTTGTTAAGAAAATAGTATTAACTTTACATTCATATTGATTACTCATATCGATTTGTTTTTGCTGATTGATTATTGTATTGACTAGTTGTTTGATTTTATCGACTGATTTTAGACTTATTTGTTTATAACTTGTTTGTTGACATTTTTCTAAACAAAAACTAAACCCATCTTCCAAAGAAAAATTGGAAAACAAAACAAACAAAAAAACATGGTGAGAAAAAGAAGAAAAAAGTGGAAAAAGAAAAAAAAAATAACAATAAGAAAAGATGAATTTTAAAAAAAAGTAAAGAAATTTCTTGTCAAGTTGTTTTTTCTTTATTTATTTAAACAAGAAACAAAACTTGATACCCACCAGATTTAAAAGAAATGTTTCTGGGATTTAATTTTTATTTTAAATGTCAAAATATTCAGTTAAACAAAAATAAAATAAAAAAAAGATTAAATGAAAATAAAATCTGATTTTTTTTTCTTTTTCTGAATTTTTTATTTTCAAAACTTTCAAGTTGTATTTTAAGTCCCAAAATTGTCGAAGAAGATTTCCTCGGTCGATTCTTTAAAAATGATTTTAAAAAAAAGAAAAAGAAATTGTTAATTAGCAAAAGAATTCCAATCAAACTGCAACTTGTGTCCCTCCCATGTGCGCCCCCCCCGACCTACCTTGGCGGGTGCCAGCCCGGGCGGGACAGGGACACCCTACCAATTCTTCACCCTCCGGGCTTTTCCGACTTTTGAACTTAAAATCAATATTGTTTATATATTGATTATTGGTTAAATATCAACAAGAAGAAATTGATTAGTTTTGAATATTGAAAAAATTAATTCGATTTATTTAATGGATCAAAATGAAATTGATTTGTTTACTAAAGATTAAATTAAGATAAAGTCAGGTTCCTTAAAAACATTTTGAAAAAAGAAATAAATGCTTGCTGAGTTGGGTGGGTGATTATTGTTAGGGGTGGATGGTGATTGTTTGGGTGGGTGATTATTGTTTGGGTGGGTGATTATTGTTTGGGGTGGGTCATTGTTTGGGTTGTTGTTTTGTTGCGTCTCTCCCTGTTTTAGTCTCTTAAAAAAATTTTTTTCTAAACTTTTTTTGCTTTGGGAAAACAAAAGTTCATTTTCATTCATTTCTTTCTTTCTCTTTCCTTCATTTACTCATTCATTTCATTCACGAAAGAAAACCAAAAAAGCCCAACAAATTTTTCCTTCCTGTTTTTTTTTAGTTTTTTTATTTGAGTTTTTTTTTTTTTAAATAAAACAAATATCTGACATTTCTTTAATTCACTCCATAATGATGATGATGATGATGATGAGGATGGTGATGATGATCATATGTTGTACCAAAATGTTCCAAATTCTTTTGTTACACACGCACACAAACCAATCTCTTTCTTTCTTTCTTTCTTTCTTTCTTTCTATCTCTCCCTCTTTATCTCCTTTTTTCTTTTCTCCATAATTCTCTCTCTCTCTCTCTTTGTCATCATTTATTTCTTTATAGAACTTAAAACCTTATTAACAAAAACAAATTTCAACTTTCTTCTTTTTCTTCTAATTTGAATTTAGTTTATGAAAAACAAATCTTGTTTTTGGTTGCTTTTAAAACTATTTACAAGGAATTTTTCTTATGTCAACAAAAATACAAGAGCCCCCCCCCATTCATTTCTTTTATTTTACTTACTTGGAAGTACGAAGGGAGGGAGGTACGGTGTGAAGAACAACAACAACCACCTGTCTGTCGGTCAGTCGGTCTGTCAGTCTTGTCGCAAAAAAAAAAAATTCTAGCTAGATTCTCTTAAATTTATTTTATTTTGTTTCTTTATTATTATTATTATTTGTTTAATTTTTTTAAAAAAGTCTCGAATTAAAAAAACGGATTATTTTCCTTGTTAAATTCTCCTGTCTGCCTGAATGCCTGCTGACCTTGCTGACCAATAATGAATGAATAAAAATCACCCAAATGGACATCCAATCCGATTTTTTTCTTATAATTCTTTAATTAAATTTTTGACAGGAAATTATTTGCCTTTTCATTGTTTTCATTTTTGGAAATAAACCCCTATTTAAGGACCCCCCATTTTTTGGTTTAGATCTAAACTTTGTGTAAAAAGCTTTCTTAACAAATTTAATTTCAGAAGTTGCATTTGATTGTTGTGGAAATTCTCACACACAAACAACAACACATTATGGAAATTTGAACCAGCCTATCTGCCTGTCTGCCTGTCATGAGAAATATTTGATTAAATATCACGTTTTATTTATTTTGTGTTACATACTTTTGAATCACTTAATCTCAGTTAAAACAATTCATAAATTTGTGGTCGGTATTTTATTCTCCAAAAGATTTTCATACAGACAGCAGCAGCAGTTCAGTTCCAGTTCATTCCCTGACCCTGACCATGGCTGTGTAGAAGTTGTCCAGAATTGTTTTCCTTCTGTTTGCTTTAGAAGCATTGGTGAATTTGAAGCATATATATATATCAGGCTACCTGAGGAGGCACAACAGCTGCCAAAACCCATAGGGTCGTAGTCAAATACTAAATATATATATATATA